>VZUI01040518.1:0-129667 GCA_013401135.1 Cettia cetti
CCGCCCGGCCCTACCGGCCTGCGCCGCCGGCCCGCACCGCGGGGCGCCCGGAGCCGCCGCCCTCGCTCCTCCCGGGGCGCGGTGCGACCACCCGGGACAAGCGACCGCCGGGAACGAGCGACCGCCGGGAACGAGCGACCACCGGGACAAGCGGCAGTGCCGGCCCGGGCCCGCCCCGCGCCGCCGCCGCTCCCGCCCCGCTACGGGCCGCCAGGAGGGACCAAAGGCGGCGCCGCTCCGAGCGCGGGCCCGGCCCCTCCGCGGGTGCGGGGAGCTGAGGGGATACACACCGGATACACACCGGGGATGGGACATTCGGCTGGGGGACACACACCGGGGACCGGGACTCCCACCGGACACAGGAACACCTGCTGTGGGTGGGGACATCCACCCCGGGGACACCCACCAGGGATGGGGACATCCACCCCGGGGACACCCAACTATGGGGTGCTGGGGATGGAACAAGGATGGGCACACAGGCATGGGCACGTCACAGGAGTGGGTGAGGATGCAGATAGGGACCCCCAGGGGAGGGAACAGGGATGGGGACCTGGGCATGGGGACCCCGGGGAAAAGGACAAGGATGGGGACAGTCTTGGTTGCACAAGGTGTGTGGGAGACAGCTGGATGATGTCCTTATCCATGACCTCCATTCCTTACCCGACCCGCAGCAAACCACTGCATTACATGGTCAATATCACAACACATCATCTAAACCTCAGACAATTCTGGAAACAACATTCGAACCCTGAAAGCTACAAGTACAGCTCCACTGCTTATTCAGGAAATTCAAGGAGGCACTTCAGCCCAGCCAGAATGTCAGAACAGGTAGTTGCTCTTTCCTGCTACCCAGCAGCTCCATCCACTCCCAAATATTTTATCTTCAGGTTCAAATTCATTCAATCAAACCACAGCCACAGAACACATGTACACCAAACACTGGGTTTCTGCAAGGCAAGTGTTTTATTTGAGAAGAAATTTGAGTTCACAAGTACTTCCCAGTGTGATACAGGTCAGTTTGTTCACATCCATAAACACCAGTGCACATGCACTTTGCTCTTTCCTCAGACCTAGATCTTCCAGCCATCAGCTACAATCCCAGCTGTGTTGTAATTCTACTGTTCCACTTTTCCACTGTTTTAGTTCTGTTAAGCTTTATAATCAACCGTGACAGATTCCCAATTCAAAGGAAGTAAAAATTTTTCATTATTTGTATATTTACAGAGAGCAAAGTGCATTATGTTAAACCAATTACAACATCAAATTTTAAACTTTACTAAATCTTTATAGCACTACCATTTAAAGTTGAAAAAAGCCTAAACACATTTGAGCACTTTTGAATAGAATATTTTAGTATTAGTCATGCCAATCATCTGAAGCCTACTCAGGTCATTTGTACCCAAATCTTCTAATTCATATTTGTGGGACTGCTCTTACTTTTACTCTCCTTGCCACTTTTTTCCATTAAAACCCCCCAGAGTCACTAATGTACTCTAGCTCAGATTGTACACCAATATCTTTGCTCAACACTTTTCTCCCCAAATTCCCACTGCCTGTGTTTTCTGCAAAAATAAAGCAGTAAGGAACAATAAAACCCCTTACAAAGCCATCAGATTTAACACTGTTCCTTCCATAACCCAGTGGTGGCACAACAGACCAGCTTTGCCCACTGCACTCATTTTCTAAAACTAAAAATAAATCAAGCACCAACCAACCAACCCAGCAGCCACAGGTGCTTCTTCTCACCCAACCACGGAGCCTCCCTCCCACATTTTGCTGTCTTTTTACGAAGTTATTGAAATATGTCACTACTGTAGCACAACACACTGAAATATCACACTAAAGTGATGAAATGCTATTATCAACTTTGAGTGGTAACAACCCACTTCTGACTGTACAGTTAATTACCAAGGAACTAGACATCCTTGCAGAAAATACCATTGGAATTTCAGTTCTTATAGCAAGAGAAAAACGAATGTGAGTGAATTATGTTAAATTAAAATAAATATTAGAATTATTATTAATTAAAAATTAGAAATATTATTAATTTAAAATAAATATTAGAAATATTATTAATGGCCAAATGCAGCTAAAGGGCCTTGTCTGCTCATTAAATTAAAAGAGAATGTTTTCAGATTCACAGAATCTGACTGGAATTTTGGATTAGGACATTTGACATGTAAAAGGAAAGGAAAGGGAAACAAAAAACCATGGAAATATTCATGGGGAAAGGGCTGACAACAGACAGAAAGCAGAAACCAGAACTAACAAGGGCAGACATAAGAACTTGCTATTACTTCCAGCACCACGTCCCACAACTGCAGCTCTCCATAACAAACTGCTGATGGAGCAGCAGCAGGACTGGGAAGATGCTGCTGTGGAACTACTCTGGGAGCACAGCAGAGCAAGGACAGGCTGACTGTCATGCTGCTTTCCAAGCCAGTGGAAAATAGTGCAGCCCTTTCCTTCAGGAGGGAGGAATCTGTGCAGGGAAACTAGTGCCCAAGTTAAAGATTACACAATTGCTCTTAGTGAGGCTCTAAAGTGCACTAAGCCTTCCCCATAGCAGATGTTTTACCATCAAGTCTGAGTTCATGCTACTTGGAATGAGCAGGGGCTGCTCATTTCTAAAAGACTGTGTCAGAATTTCTCAAATGTACCTGGTTACTTTAGAAGTTTCCTCATCATGTTTAGGGTAGAGCCCCTGTACCCTGTCCCAAAATGGTTCCAGTGGTTTATGTAATTAAAGAGCTGATACAACTTGTTCCGTTTCTCAAATCCTGGAGCTTTGGGTATTTTACTGTGATAGGCAGAGAAAAAAGAGCTGCTGAAGCCCCCAAACATTCCAGCAATGGCCAGTTCAAATTCAGAATGGCCATAGAAGCAGGCAGGGTCAAATATAATCGGCCCAGAGTCGTCCTCAGCCACATTCCCTGCCCACAGGTCCCCGTGCAGGAGAGCGGGAACGATTTCTACGTCACAGAACATTTCAGGAATCTTTGGCTGAAAAAGCATAAACAGACATGTAACAATTAAAGAGTTTTGAGGAAAATAATAAATAAAATTAAGTACTGTAGCATGTTAAGAGCCTGAGCTGGCCAAATGCTGCTTGTGTTCAGCCCTCATGGAGTGCTTTGGACACTGATGGCAACAAGAACAAGCCAGTGATAAATATTCTGGATTGTTCTTGACAGAGCTTAGCAAAGCATTTAATTCACAGTCTAGTATCAACACCTGGTACTGATTTATTGTTTGTAGACATGTATACTGCTAGCTGTCATGAGAAATATAAAATAATTTCATTTAAATTGAAAAGTTTCAATGGCAAAAGGGACTGCAGTAAGCATTTGGACCAATGAACATAAGAAAGGAACACATCTCTGTCGTTCTCTAAGTGCTACATGAAGCATAGCCTGAACAAATTTCACCCACTTTATAACACCAAGCTCTTAAGATTTCTCATATAACTATAATTATTAGCTGTATTTTCAGAAATAAATGTTAATGCTGAATTGCAGGGGGGTTTTCCCACTATCTATAAAAATTGAAAGAGTAACAGGAATTCTGTTCAGCTGTCAGTTTGCTGGATCCACTGTGAAGCTCATCCAGACCCTGCTCTTTATCCCAAGCTGGGTAAATCCCTTATAAAACACCTTTACAGTCCCACTGATACACATTTTCTGAAATTTTAGAAAATAGATTTTTTTGAAAAATGGTTCATACTTTTAGCTGTGACCAGAGTTCTCTGGCTTCTCTGTCTCCATAATCTTTTTCAATCAGATCCAGCTGAGCCTGGAGTCGGTGACGGATGAAGAAGGATGGCCAGTCACTCTGCCACTCATTCACCTGGAAAATACAGCACAATTTTCACACACAATTTTCACACACATTTATTCAGTGTTAATAGCAGAGATCCAGTTAAAACATTCAGTGCTGACACAGTGGCCTGGACAATGTCAGTGTGACCAATGCACAGTGACATCAGATGTTTTGCTTTGGGAGCGCTGCTCTCCACCACACTTTGGTGGGGCTTTCTTTAATATAAGTTGAGGTTCTGGCTATTTTCATTCATTCCCATTTTTTTCATGCACTTTAGAGGGAGAGTTTGTGGTGAGATCATTTCAGTTGTTCAATGTCATGTTTCAAATCTTTCTGGATATGCAGAAGTTTTTATTCATTTTTATTGGGTAACAAGTTTCTAATCTGGTGAAAAGTTGTACTTAGCAAAGAGTTTGAGATACTGGAGGTTCATTCAGTGAAGTTGTAGAATGAAATCCTGACACAGAGTCAGAAAATGGTGGAATTATCTCCAAGAGCCCTTTCCAATGTGTCATGAGATGTTACATGATGAGGCTCTCCAAAAGCAATGGAGAGATCCACATAGTAGAGGTTCATAAAACCAAGCCATGCTATGTGAAGGTGACACTGGTTTTTTAAAGTATCACCAGGCTAAAGAACCAGCACATCATTCCAAATTCTCACCCAATCCACTGTGCCTGCTGGTTACATGCACAGTGCCAGGGAACAGGGATGGAACAGGGAAAGAAAGCAAAGCTGTGGTCAGAAAGCTGCAGAGAAATGGAGCAAGCTCAGGCATGAGGAGATTACAGAGCTCTGCAAGTGCCTTTCAGAGCTGTGGAACAGACCATACCTGTGGGATATAACCACAGCAAGTGGCTGTGTGGAATCCAAACTGATCCACAAACTCAGACTGACCGGCTCCTTTTCCTATAGAACAAAATAAATGTTAGGGGGGTTGAGATCTTTACATGGTAAAGCCTGCAAACACAGAACTTAAGGCTGAAAAAATAACTTTAAGGAATAAGTTACTCTTATTTCATGGTCACAATCCTTTCTAAAGCTGGAAAGAAATCTTCTGGACCTATGGAGGCATAGTCAGTCACAGTCAGTGAGTTTGCTTTGGGTGAAGGAGTTGGACATTCAGGAAAGGAGCCCAAATACAGAGTCACAATCTGCTGTCCTGGCACTTGGACACGTTGCCATTAAATGTGGCTTGGGTTTGGTTCACAGATTATTTGGGACCTGCCAGTAATTTGGCCTTCACTGAAAAATAATGGATTGTAATTTGTCTACCACTAAGAGTCAGACCCAGTCCACCTCTAAAGTCATGGGAACAAGACATACAGACTGGTACTGCAGATTTTAATAGCAACAAATAAAAAAAATTAATTCTTTATATAGCTTTTTTTTTTTAATTTATGCTTTAATTCACTTTAGGGAGAAGCAATTTTTGAATATTTTGCTATTTATTTGAGTTCAAAAATGTCATCCCCAACATCTTTAAAGGGGAGCTTAATTTTGCATTTATTAAGGGACAGTATTCTGTAATCAGTTAATTATCTAAACAAACAGCAAGCAAAAAATGGGATTTCTGTAAGCTCAAGAACATTTTAAGAGAGTAAGTGTGCATGGAGGCTGAAAGGTTTCACTGACACTGAAGAAGAGTCCAAATAGTCAGTTTGATTAGGAAAGTTGAAAGCAATGCTGCACCACAGCCAAAGGAATTGCTTCTTTTTTGGTTTAGTACATTACACAAATGCTTTACCAATTGTGCTTCCCTCAGCCCTCAGCTTCTCTCCAAGTTTCTGGTTATAAAGATGAAGCTCTGCTATCTGCTCTCCCAGCTTTGAAGAGTATCTGTAGGATCAAATGAAACTGAAACAAGTAAACAAATATTACACAGAAAAAAAAAAAAAACTCAATTAAATATGACCAAGGTTATTTTTGGCAAACATATAACCTTAATCAATTTCACAAGCACTTAACAGGAAGCAAATGACTTGATAATAGCTCTGAAGACACAGATAATACAGCAAACATACTAAATGCTCTTGCAAGGAAGGTAAAGAGAACACAAGGTGGTATAAAGAGGAGCAGAAAGGGCAGGAGGATTGTGTGCTCCTCCTTATCATCCCCACTATCAGCAGAGAACAGAACATGGTATCTCCTGTTGGGCTTTACCCTTCCAAACCAGCTGAACAGCAGTTGAAAGGGTAAGTCTGAAAAGAAGCCCTAGGCAGGGATTGAATCGGGGCTCCTAATGCTGAAGGCAGACAATGAAAAACCAGATAAATATTCCACAGAAAATGATGGATTTAAAATTACAACCAGAAGGACTAAGGTTAGACATTGGGAAATCCTTTCTAGGAGCAGTGGGATGGATTAGAATAAACTGCATGGGGAGGCTGTGGAATTGCCATCATTGTTCCAAATAAAATAGATGGGTTGGACAAGCAGCTGCCAGAAGAGCCATAGGCATGACACTGTTCCCATATGGAGGCCTGGAACACAGCAGTGCTCCTGAAAATCTGTTTTTCACAATTCCTGAATTCCATGTTCAGATTGGCTGACAGATGAAATGCAAATTCATGTCATCTTAACTTAATCATGGCTTAAATCACACTGGAAGACTGTACTTAGAGAAGCAGAGGTTTCAAATTCCTAAGCAGCCTGTAAGGTTAAAGAAACCTGTTAGGCTGGGAAGAGAAACAACAATGAAAAATTTAGTGAGAGAACGATGAGCCAACATCAGTTGTGATTACATTCACTGCAGCAGCATCTCAGCACTCAAATGAGTAGTGACAGCCATTTCTAGAGCAGGAGAAGCAAAATGTGGACAAGGAGTGTGTATACACATATATAGATACATACATTATATATATTATAATATGTACACAGAAAAACACAGATCTCAACAGAGAGAAGCTCTGTCTCTGAGAGAATAAAGAAACTCTGTTCATGAGGTTTTTCTGGCTGACTGTAAGACATTTAAAAAAAAAATAAATGTGCCCCAAAACACAGTAAAAAAAAATGTATGGACATACTTGTTGAGATGCTTCATCTTTAGGTACTCCATGGCAAACATGGCTCCTCCTCCAGGCAGGTCAATCACTTTGATGGGCTGAGGCACTCTCACAATATTGGTTTTCTGAATCGCTTCCAAACTTGCCATTTCCCCTTCAAACATTTTTCTAGCCTGTCAAGGAATAAAAATATCCTTGGGCTAAACTATGGATGTCTACAATGAGGACTTTGAAAAAAACCAGACTTTTGACAAAGTGACAAGGAGTTAATTACTTGTGGTAAAAGGAGAGAACTGCAGCAAGGCTGCAGCCCACACATGAAGACTTAAGTGCTTTAAACCTAATTTCTTATTTTCTTCCTAAATTCATTTCAGAGTTGTAGGATATATCACATTTCACCGATTTCCAGCTGCTTATGAAGACACCAAACTACCTGGATGTAACAGCATCTCTGATGATAATGTGGCCACTGCTAAATGAGGTAACATTGAGCCCTTAAACTGCTTCTTCTTTCCCCACAGGCTGCTGGATGGAAAGGACAGCACAAATACTCAGCATGTGCTCTGCATTTTTGAAGCAAAGGTGCTGTCCTTCACAGCAGTTTAGGATGATTTTGATATTGATAAAGCAAATTTCTGATGCACTGTGGTGTTAGAAAAAGTATTAATTTAGTAATAGAAAAGTCACGAGTTTGGCTTGAGAAGCTGCAAGAGTTTTACTTTTAGAAATGCAAAAAGCAATGGGGATGGTAGAAACTTCTGTAGCTTTAAAGATAATACATGAGTTTTAGCACTGCCCCTGTTTGTGCCCTCCCATTATCGATCCTCCCAACTGGAACATGAAAAAGAATGCAGTGAATGCAAAGTCAGCTCTGGGCTTTTCCAAACTCCAAGTACCACAATAACAGTTTTGTGCTTGGCCTCCTTTTTACAGGAATTACAGCTTGTTCCTGCTGTTGAGGGTTATCACATTGCATTACACTGCATTTCACACTAACCAAACCTGCTACATTAATTCTGGATATAAAATAGACACAGCCTTAAAAAGAATACTGAGAACTGGAATAATTATGTATTATTAACGATCAGCTGCTTTTAAAATAAAAAGCTATCTCTATGCAATCATAAGACCTGCTGGCATTGACCTGAGGTTTGTGGTTGATTTTCACAAATATCCGTCCTCTGTCTGTCTCATACGTTTGGCCTTGGCTGATGCATCCTCCTCCAGAGCTCCCCAGTGCCTTCAGAATGTTGGTGTTCAGCTCTGCCTTCAGGATCTTCTCCATCGTCATTTCCAAGCTGCTGCAGCTGCTCCTCTGCTAAACCTGCTGCGAAACGGGATTAAAGGTCTGGGTCCTTCTGCCACTGTCACTCTGCGATGAGGTAGGAAGGGCCACCCACCACAGAAAAAAAAAAAAAAAAGAGAAAAAAAAAAGAAAAAAAAAGCAACTAAAAAATAGCTCAGACCGAGACAATGTTTCAAAATGCTTTGCTTGCCATGGACTTCTATAGTTATACATGAAAAATAAAATTCTTTATAAATATTTGCTAGAATAAACTGGAGAGATTAATTCTAGGGGAGGTGGGTCCTGGGGCCTCTCAGCGGTGCTGGAGCTGCTGGTATTTGTAGTTTGGAGCGCTCTAAAGCTCCGGGATCGCCGCTGTTTTAGGCCAATCCACTAGAGGGAAGCTGAAGGCAGCCCCAGGATGGCCGCAGGCGCTATAGCGGGGGCATTGGGTGTGAAATCCAAAGCTTCAGCCCAAAAGGACGTGATCAAATCCGCTAATGGGCCGGGCGGGGTGCGGGGAGGAGGATGAGCCGAGCGGGGCTGGAGCCCACGGATCCCTGCGGAAATTCCTGCGGTGCGGGACAGTGCTGTGGGGAGCGGGGACATCCCGGCCGGGCTGCGGGACGGGACCTGCGGGCACAGCGCGGGTGAGCGGCACCCCCGGCTCCCGGGGTGAGGGGGCTGCTGCCGGTGTGAGGGGCGCTTGTTCCTGCAGCGTTGTGGAGCTGTTCTCGGCGTGAGGGGTGCTGGTCCCGGTGTGAGGTGGCGGCGGCTGTCCCGGTGTGAGGAACAGTCCCTGCAGTGTTGGAGGGCTGTTCCCGGTGTGAGCGGAGACTGCTCCTGCAGTGAGGGACGGCTGCTCCCCCTGTAACAGGGGACAGTTCCCGCTGTTATGGAACAGGAGTTCCCGGTGTTACGGGGGCTGTTCCCGGTGTGAGGGGGAGCTGGTACTGCAGTCACGGGAGACTGCTCCCGGTGTGAAGAGGGGCTGCTCCCGGTGTGAGGGGGAACTGTTACCGCTGTTATGGGCACAGATGTTCCCGCTGTGAGGGGCGGCTGCTCCCACCGGGATGGGGGCAGTTCCCGGTGTGAGTGGAACAGGTGCTCCCGCTGTGAGGGGATGCTGGTCCCGGTGTCATGAGGGACAGCTCCCGGTGTCATGAGGGACTGTTCCGGGTGTGAGGGGACAGTTCCCGGTGTGAGGGGACAGTTCCCGGTGTGACGGGAGTCTGACACTGTTCCCCGTTCCACACAAGTGCCTCATGGCCCTCCAGACCCGAACACACGGATTACTGTGTAATGGCAGCACACACTCCACGTAGGTATCACACCAACAAAAATTAGAATGTGAAGTCTTATTTTAGAGCTTGCTCACCACAGAAATGGTGCTTTGGGATGAATGATACATCCAATGCCACCGAAAGGACATGACATTCTGCTGCTGGATTTTCATACTATGTTTCAGTTTCTGATGTGCACAATACCATTGGTTTCACTATTTTGAGTGTTTTTGTACAGAGGATAAATACCATTAGATTCAATTCCATGAAATCAGGACAGTGATTTACTAATAAAAATAAAAGACAATTCTTTTTTGCAAATTATTAAAAATATAAAAATGAGTAAAGAGTCTGCAAATTAAGGCAGAGGTACTTAAAATGCATTAAACACAATGAATATATATTAAACACAATTAAAAGGTGTTCAATACAACAAAATGTATTAAATATACTTAACAATGTATTTGTCATTGTTGAATTCTACCAATAGTGTGACAAATTCTGTAGAACTACAATTGTGCATTTAGATTCCTTGTGAAGTTCCCTCAGTAAGTAACGTTTAAGGACAAACTTCACTAAGCTAAAAATGGATCTATAATTATTATGTAAATGCACAACAAGGTTTTGTCTCATTAGTGTATGCAATTTTTTAATAAATGTTTTGTCTGTTTTTTAATACTTTGAGGAATTAATTTGTAAGTTAAATACTTTCCTGTAAGAATAAATGGTATTTCATACCACTCTATGAGAAAGTTCTAGGAGAAAAATACCACAGACACTGTGGTAAAAGAAACACAACTTGAAGAACACTATTTCAAAAATAAATAAATTGAATGTTTCTGGAAAATAAATCCTTTCTTCAGATTCTTTAGAAATAGTTTCTTTAACTGGGGAGGGTTGACTTTATCTTCCTTTAGAAGAATTTGAAGAACAATATATCTGAATTAGATACCAGGAATGTGAACTCAGCCTTTAAGTATCATATAAGGCTTCTGATACAACATATGTCTACAAATTTGTTACCTGAAATGTGGAAGATTAACTCAAGCCAAGACTTTCCTGTGTGAAGGGATTGTGTGACTCCACCTCCTCAGTAATAACAATCCTTTGGTGCAGCTTCATCCCAGCTTCCTATCAGTGTCCCCACTGCTGTGAGATACCACCAGGAGCCTGTGATGTTCCTATGGACCAGCACTGAAAGTGTGAAAATTCCAGTGAAATGCCAGAGTGGTGCCGGGACCTGGAGCAATCAGCTTGAAGAAAAGTGCCATCAGAACGAGTCTTCTCACAGCGAAAGCCCAACCGGCAAGCCCCGGTGCGGTGGCAGGAATTCCTGTGGGCTCTGTCCCCGGGTGATGAGCAGGCTCCTCCGCCTGCTGGGCTGCGTGTGCTGCGGGAGCTCGGCAACGCCGGCGGGATGCAGCTCCCGGGATGCTGAAATTGCAGCTCCCGGGATGCAGCTCCCGGGATGCTGAAATTGCAGCTCCCGGGATGCTGAAATTGCAGCTCCCGGGATGCTGAAATTGCAGCTCCACTGCGGCCGGACGCGGACAGGGCTGCCTGCAGCTCCGAATCGGGACACCCAGACTCTGGCAGTGCTCTGCTTACGCCCGCCCAGTGTCCGGGTGCAGGATGAGCAGTTCTGTCCCATGCACACGGCTACGTTGGTTTAGTTCCTCTAAATTATACCCTTGGCCTCCTCAATCACCGGTCTGTGATATGCAGGAGGAATGCCCGGCTGGAGGGAGCATTTCTGCCCAAGGCCAGAGTCTCTGCTCCTCCTGCCAGCCACGATAAATACAAGGTAAGGAGAGGCTGGAGCAGCACTCCTCGCTCCTGCTAACACCTGCAGCAATCTCACATGGATTAAGTAAAGCCTGGGGCCCTAGTTGGGCAGGAGAGGCTTTAAAAAGGCAAAGAAGGGTTTGTTATTTCACATTACCCAGTCTCTTGGCTGCCTGAGGAAAAAAAATCTCATAAAGATGCAATGTGATTATTCTATTTTATATATATATATATATATGAGTAACCAAAGAACACTAGAGCAGCTGGTCTGTGCAGAGCTCCGGGGCTGCGCTCAGCTGTTGTGCACTGAAAAGCTGAGGTCACCTCCCAACAGAGCTGGTCACAAATCCGAGATGTGACATCAGCAGAAAGCACAGAGCAAGCATGGAAAAGGAGGCGAACGCAGAGGAGGGATGGGGAATAGCTGGTGTAGGTGTGAGCACGCACAGCCTGGGCTCCAGTTCATCGTACTGTCACGGAATAATCCGGGTTGGAAGTGGCCTCACCGGGCTGCCGGGTCCATCATCTTGCTTGAAGTAAAATTACTATTTAAGCCCAGTTAAGGGTGCTCAGGGCCTTGGGTCCGAGAACTTCCACATTTTCAAGGCGTATTTGTGGTGTCGGTGGTTGGGTTGGTTTGGGGTTTTGTCAAGTCAGGGAATCCCTATTTTAGCGTGTTCCAGCTCCTGTGTCTTTACTAGCTGCTAGTTTGATGGGAAAGCTTTTACCAAATAGTCCTTTGGAACCGGGAGGGGCCCATCGTGCCCTCCGGCCCGGCGGCCAGTCGCGGTCAGCCCGGGCGGTCAGTGTCGGTCACTCCCGGCGGTCAGTCCCGGTTCGTCCCGGTCACTCCCGGCGCTCAGTCTCGGTCAGTTCTCCGGCGCTCCCGGCGATCCCGGCGCCATTCCCGCGGCGCTCGACTACTCGGCGCTCCTCCCTGCGGCGGCTGGATGGACTCTGCGCTCGGCAGCGGTGCCTTGCAGGGCCGGAAGCAGCCGCCGGCCTGTCTGCCTCGGCCCGGCGGGACTCGGCCGGACTCGGCTCCGCTCAGCCGGGCTCGGGCGGGTTCGGCTCAGCTCGGCCCGGCCGGGCTCGGTCCGCCTCTGCTCCGGCCCGTTCGCTGCACTGGACCCGACTCGGGCGGGCTTGGCTTGGCCCGGCTCGGCTCGGTTCGGGCTGCCGCGGCGGGGCTGAGGCGGGCGGGCGCCGCCATGGTGTGAGGGGCGGGGGCGAAGGGGCCGAGCCGGAGCCATGAACCTGCTCCCGGCCAACCCGCACGGCAACGGGCTGCTCTACGCCGGCTTCAACCAGGACCACGGTGAGGCTGCGGGCCCGGGGAGCCGGGTGGTGCCGCGGAGGGGCGGCGATGCAGAACCGGGGCCGGGCCGGGCCGGGCCTGGGGCTGCCGCGGCTCCCGCCCCATCACTGCGGGGTCCCGAGGCTGCCGCCGCCTTAGGGGATGCCCGAGGCGTGGCGGCTGCAGCTGCTGGAAGGAGCCGGGAAGGCCGCTGTCAGCGGGAGGATTTAGTGACTCTCCCGTTGTCCTAGCATTGCTGCGGACGTGTGTGCGCCCAGCGCTTCGGAGAGTTGAATGGGTGGGTGTGGGGGGAGAGGAGGAGGTACAGGACCAGGCTTGCTGGGGCTCGCTGCGCTTGGCTGCTCACCTTGTGTGGCTCCATCAGGCTCCTCAAAGCCTGTCCTTCAGGGGCTTCTTTGGGAGCTGCCCACAGTTCAACCCTTTCTCAGTGGAAGTACTTCACGTTCAAAATGAGTGTGCAATTGCTTTTTTTCCTTTCTTTTTACCTGATTTGTGTTTTAAAAATTGTGGTTTAAGACTACTAATCACAGTGGCAGGCAAGCACTGGTACAACAGCCCCCTCTGCACCCTTGGCTTATCTTTTCCCTTTGTTAGATGGGAAGGCCTGCTCCAGAAAGGGAGTGCATGTGCCTCATCCTGCTTTGGCAATACAAAAATAGCACCAGTTTTATGAGCAAGTGTCACTTTTGTGGAATAAGGAGTAGAAGCTCATCATCTTGTAACTTCCTCTTGCCTTACCAAATAATATTCTTGCTTAAGACACTCTTGAAGCCTCTGTTGTTGTAGACTGCAACTCATGTACCTGTTGCTGACGCTGTTGCAGTTGTGTGTAAGCACAAATTATTCTGTTGATTTTAGTCAAACGCCTCTGATGACATCTTGGCAATAGCACATAAGCAGGTAATGAGGCGAGAGCATCTTGGCAGCTCTCTTCCTCTTCCTGCTAGCCCACAGACCTGAAAATAGAATAATTTGTTTCTCAGCAGCTCTGCACTTACTTTCATCTCGCCTCTGCAACAGAAATGGAAAAAGATTTTTGCAGATGAGCTTAATTGATGATCTGCAGGGTCTGTAATGGAGCAGCGATATTTGGTGTTTCACCTCTAGAGCTGTGTAAGAAGAGAAGTTTCTCTTTTAGTGCAAAATACCTTTAGATCATCATTTTAATGTAAAATTTGTTGCAAAGGCTTCCTTAAGTTCTCTAGCAAGATAAACCCCCTCTCTGAATAATATCACTTCCAATATATATAACTCCCAGAATAAATACCTTAAGGAATTTGTCTGTGAGCTGGCAGTATTCATGTCCCATCCTACCTCACCTGGCCAGGCAACAGAACAATGACAACAAGCATGAAGGAAAACCACAACTGCCTTCTGTTTGGCAGCTCCTGGAGCTGTTCCTGTTGGGAATGATGACACTGCACTGCAGATAACACAGTGGCCTTTATGAGTTTAGGGCTCTTGTGAAGTGCTGAAGGGCAGGAGATGTTCTGGAGGAGAGCAGAGAGGAGGGAAAGCTCCTTGCTTCCTCCTTGCTTCTGCTGGGAATAGAACGTGACTCACTGGAGTGCTGAAGCTCACAAGTGTGGGTGTCTGCATGTACTGTCACAATAACCTAATTTCTTAGCAATTTAAGACTGGCCGATCCCACAAGGGTGGGGAACAGGAGGAATCATCCAAAAAGTCTCTCTGGGGCTGAATCTCCCTGACTGGCAAGTGATAAAACAGCTGGGGTTGTTCTACCTTGGGCTTCCCTTGCTCTGATTTGAGTGATGCTGGTTTTGTATCAGGTGCCTTTGCTATTTTTTGGCTTTAAATTAAAAACCAAACAATGTAACAAAAGGGAATGAAAGTTGTCAGTTGTTTGAAGTCAGAATATTCTGATTTTATTTCTTAATTTCGAGACTGTGAGCTCCTGATTTCAGGCCCTTTCCTAGTGCTTTGAGGAGGACACCAAAATTCTTTTCAAAAATGAAGAGACAAAAATCATAATAAATGGCCATTCCTGTAAACTGCTGACAAATTTGTCTTTTGTCACTGCTGCAGCCTAAAGCTGGTTTGAAAACAGAGGTGTGGGTTTGTTTTGGTGTGGAAATACTTGATTTCTGTATTGACTCTTCTCCAGAGGGCTGGAATGCCTTGTAGGACCCCACAATGTTGGTAGGGTCCTGTACTCTTGGCTTTACACAGCATTTATGGTGCCAAGGAAAACCACCATGGCAGGAACTGCTGGGCATCATCACTTCCCTGGACTCCAGCACTGCCTTCAGGACCTCAGGCCCCAGAGCCTGCAGCTTCCTCTGTGCCAACTGTGGCATCTTCTAGGCTGAATTTAACCCTTCCTTTTTCTGCAGGTTTGGAGGAATAAAACTCACTCTGGCCTCACTGGCCCTGGTGGAAAAAAGCACTTTTATTGTAGGATCAAGCATGACTGTGGGTCAGGGCAATAACTCTGTAATTACAATTTTTAAAAAAAATGTACCTGAGTTATTTTTTGTCGGTGGCTTTTCAGCTCATCTGTCCCTTCTTGAAAAGAGGGGAAGGAAGTGAACCTGTGGAAGTGTTCCCTCCTCTGTCAGTCCCTTCAGCTGTCTCACATGGAAGGGCTTACAAGCTGTAGCCATCAAATTTGTGAACAGAAATCAGTCAGATGGGAATCACCAAGCTTCAAAGCTGCTCCTGTAAGCTGGAACTGAAGGAGGAACAGGAATTTTCCTGGAGGTTTCTTTCTCTTGTTTGGCTCAGGGGTTGCTGTGCCTGAGAGCTTCATGTCTCTGTGGGTAGTGATCGACCACATGAGGAATTTCACTGTTACTCACATCCCCACGTTCTGGTGTGTTGTCTTCAGTTAAAAATGTGGATATTCCCAAGGCATTAAAGCAGCCCACGTCTTACTCATGAGGTTGGCCCTGCAGAAAGCTGTAGTGGCACTGCAGGAAGTGTGAAGTGTGTGTTTGATTGCATCAGGAATGCTCCATTTGGGTTAGGAGCTGCTGGGATCAGCACAACTCAGACCTGACAGCACTTTGTTACTACAGAACAGCTTCAGCATCCTTCCCTTTGACTTTCCTGGAAATACAACATGGGATTAGAAAACTTGCTGGGAGATAATTCCATGGATCAGAGGAACAGCTCAGTTCTCAGCAGGGCTTTCTGCACAGGGGAGGGTTTGCATTGCACTCTGCTCCCTGGCTATCCCAGTAATGCTCCCAGTGCTCAGGGACTGGCTGCCAGAGCAAACCAGGAGAGAAAGTGAACAGGGCTCACATCAAAGCCTATTGCAATATAGCTGCTAATCCTACAATTACTGCATTCACATTAGCCACTTTGTGTGTGTGTTTATGTGTGTAAATAAGAACTTTGGGCACTGAATTTATTACAGTATCTTGGACAGGGTGAAGTTTAACCTGGGAGTCTTTCGGGTTAAGGGCGTAGGTTTTTGTGTTTTATTTTCTTCCCCCACACACCCTGTGGTTGTTGGAGTATTGAGTTTGGGGAAGGATTGTGTTTAGTCAGAGTTCCTCAGCATATTATTTGAGGGCTTCAAATCATTGCAGTGCATAAGAATAGAACCAGAGTAACTGGAAGTTCCTTTCTGTTACCTCAGAGATCTTTAACTGGGTTTTTGGTGCAGTACACACAAATTGTGAGCAACCAGCCTGCCTTCAGGCTGCTGCCAGTGACAGCAGCCTCTTGGTGACTTGTCATTGCTCTGACTCCACAGTGGCATTTCTTTGTACCAGTGCCTGTGTTCACCTGTTAGCAGGGCAAGGAGCAGGGCAAGGGACTGGCAGTTTGACTGGATTTCACTAAAGAAGTACATGCATACTTCCATATGAAAAAGTAACTACAGTTATTTTCCAGAGAGTTTTAATCTGGCTTCTGCTTATGTCCTGGGTTAGACTTCAACTACTGGCATGTAATTATTGGCCTGGTACAGCAGTCAGCTCTCGTTAGCACAGCTGGAAAAGCTGTTTGATGAGCACTGAAGTCTGGAAACATCCACAGCAGAGTCGTAATAATGAGGTGAATTTGGATTTATGAAGAAAGGAGGGAGCCCGCTTCATAACTGTTGGACCATAAATATTAAAATTCTATTTTCCTGCACTTTAGTGCATGGTACAGGATCCAGGTGGGTTGGGAATTGGTTTCCTTTCCTTCTATTGTTCTCTTATCTGCCTAAAATCAATAACAAGACATTTTCACCAGGCCAGAGTAGAGGACAACTTCTCTGGAAGATTTTCACTTGCCATCACTAGCAGAGCCTTCAGCTCTTCAGCTTGAGTGGAACCACGCAGCCTTTGAGTAATGCTTTCCTAACCCTCTGCCTCTTGCTTCCTTCTTGAGTGTATCTGGCAATTTCTATATATATGTGTGTGTGTGTATATATATATATATGTGCTTTTTACCACAGGATGCTTTGCATGTGGAATGGAAAATGGATTCCGAGTTTATAATGCAGATCCACTCAAAGAAAAAGAGAAACAAGGTAAAACACTTATTACACCATGCTGCTCTGTGTTGGAAGCTCAGCCTTCTCATTTTTTCCTGACTGATTCTTGCTCAGCTTTCACTTTTCCATCCCTGGAAGGCTTTGAATGAAGCCTCAGGAAAGGCAGCTCCTGCTGCTCCCACAGGGACTCTCACTCGTGCTATTGCCCGGTCAGAAGCCTCCCTGCTGTTAATTTGCACAATTGGCTGATGAGGAATTTGTCTCAGCTTCTGGCAGAGTTGTGTTTGCTGTTGCTAATGTTTGTAGCCTGAGTAGGAGAGGAGTTTCCTGGGTATTTATGAGCAGGAGTCACTCCCTGAGCCACCAGAATTGTTCTGTTCTTGTGTGCTGATGTGGATGATCCAGTGTGGCAGTAAAACTCCAGGCCTTTTCCTGGAGATCTCAATGTAACATTTCTCATACGCAAGAGTATTGTCTGCAAGGGCACTGAGAGCTCAGACCTCTAATGCTTTAAATCTTACCTTCTGTGTATGCTTTAAAATTTTATGAAGGCTTTAAAAATTTGGGAGGATCTTAATGTGGTAAAGCTGCTCCTGTGTCTTAACAGAAGTCAGTAGATGAGCTGTGTTAACAGTGTAGCTTTTATCAGAAAGCAAACAAAACTGACTCAAAATATGGGAAACTGAAACTGAGCCGTGTCATTCTAACTCTAAATATAGGAAGTGAGCTGCTAAACAGGTTTCCCAGCACTTTCAGCCTGTGGTGAGAAAAGGGATTTAATAAGAGGAAAAATGTACTTAAACTAGCAATTTCTATGAAATCAGGCACACTTTCACTTGCTACCACTGTAATGATTTTAGTCACTGCTCACATGGCCAAAGCTGACAAATTATTTTCTGCTCTTTACAGTAAATTTTTCCATAAGCAACACGGCTTTGGACTGTCACTTGTGACAGGGTGCCCAAAGAGTCAGGATTCAGCCTGCAGTCCTGTGGAGTTCCTTGTCAAAGCTCTCACTGCCAGTAGCTCTGGATGGAGATGCTTCCAGGACTCCTGCAGTGAAAAGTTCCTTATGAGTCAGATTGCCTTTTCCCTGTGATTGTGAGAGTTCTCACTGAACTGGCTGCCTAGGTACACAGAGATCTGTTCATTGTTCATGTAGGTTTAAACCACTCCCAGCTGGAGCTTGTCAATCTGATTTTCTCTGTATGAAACCAAATCTTGTTGCAACCCCAGCTTGTCTGTCTTACATCCAGGAGTTCCAAGAAATTCCCATCCAAGCAATGATTCAGTGCTCTAACACAGATTCAGAACACGTTACACATTCTGAAATTGTTTCAGGTTGTCTCATGTAGATACTGTAGACCTTTTAGTCACAGTGATAGCAGAATGTGCTGTCCTGCTTTAAATGCTTTAAGGGAGCCCAGAGGAGGATCTGGTGCAGAAAGGGGCAGTGTTCAAGAAGGACACAAGGCACTCAGAAGTGCTGTTGAAGAAACCACAAGGGCTTGTATCAAATCCAGGGCTTTACCACTCCAGTATGAAGAACTTTCAAGGAATCCACATTCTCTGCTTTTAAGGGCAGCCAGGGTAGGAAGATTCTCTTCTTCTCAGGTGCCTGAGGAATGTGCTGGATAACACAAGCTTTTCTTATAAGAGCAGTAAAAATTAGATGGCAATTTAACCAGTTCTGATACTTTAAAATGAAATGTTTGTCTTGCAGAGTTTCTAGAAGGTGGTGTCGGCCATGTGGAAATGCTGTTCCGCTGCAACTATTTAGCACTGGTGGGGGGAGGAAAAAAGCCCAAGTACCCACCCAACAAAGGTGAGCTCGAGGGCAGGGCCTGCAAAGGCCTGCCTGGCCCCTGTGGCACCCTGCAGACAACTCCCACAGCCAGGGCCCAGAGCTGATGTCCTGAAGGTTGGCTGAAGGGGATGCTGCAGAAGGTTTAAGTCACCGTGCTGCAGGGAGTTGCATCACTGCTGGTGCAGTGCTAACAGGAACTGCTCTCCAGGGTCTGCTGACCTTCTCACAGTGAACTCTGCAAGGAGCAGGAAGCTCCCTGCCTGGCAAGCTTTGTAGGAAAATGTACTACTCTTTTAAACTGTTGCATTAGTTCTTTCATAGCCCTCAGAGCAAACCAAAAAAGCTGCTTTTACTTAGAAAAATGTATCTTCATTGACAGTTTTTGTGCTTGGAGTTGATCAGCTCCTTCCTGCACAAGTTATAATGTGAATTAGGGGGTTGATATGTAGTGGCTCAATGCCTTCTGGTTAGCAGGATGCCTGTCTGCAGCTGCTTAACCATGGGATGAACCTCTTCATCAGACTGCTGGGGAACTGCAGGTTGTAGTAAAGGAGCTGTGGATCTTTGAATATGCCTTGATGGTCTAATGCAATCTCTTGACTGTTGCAGTCATGATCTGGGATGACCTGAAGAAGAAGACTGTCATTGAGATCGAGTTTTCCACAGAAGTCAAAGCAGTGAAGCTGCGAAGAGACAGGTGGGTACAGCAGAGGGGTCAGACACCCAGCTTGGCTTTGTGCTCCTACTCATTTACAGCTGCTTGGAAAAAGAAAAAGATCCAGCTGTAACATCAGCAATTGCAGGTGAAACAGAGTATTAGGTGGAAACAGGCTACAGTTTAAGTGTACTGTTATGTGAAACCTTGGTGAAAAGCCTACAAGACTTCCTGGTTCCCTAACGTAGGGAAATATTCTCCTGTGGATCCTGCTGGTTTTCTAGGCATGGAGGAGTGTGAAGAAAATTCCAGCAGATCCCTGGAGCAGAAGCAGCTGTGAACAGCTGGAGCCTGTGTGCGTGGGCTGGATCAAAGTGCTGTGCAGTGCTTATCACTGCAGGGCTGCTGCAAGGCTGCCAGTGCTGCGGGGGAGGGCAGCAAGAACGGGGCTGTTCACTCAGCTGAAAGCCTCTGCAGGTCTGGGTGTGTTTGTGTCCTTCCCAGCCCATCACAGAACTTCTGTTGTGTTTCAGAATTGTGGTTGTCTTGGACTCCATGATTAAAGTTTTCACGTTCACACACAATCCCCACCAGCTGCACGTCTTTGAAACCTGCTACAACCCTAAAGGTCAGTTGTACGTGTGGGCTGGGGAATTGGGGAATGGAAGCAAGTTTATTGTGTTCTTGACTTGCCATTTATCTTCTGCTGCCTCAGTCAGTTCTTTAGAAGTCATTAAACACTTACTGCACTGCAGTCATGTCCTTTGGAGATGCTTTTGTGTTTGTAGAATGGTTATTAGAATTTATAAATACTTGGCCCAGAAAAGCTGTTTCCTGTGCTTGTGTTATGGTTGTGATTTACAGAAGAGCTGTATGCCTTCTTGTGTAAAGAACCTGTATTTTTGCAGGAAGGTTAATTATAAACACAAGCTCTAATAAAGTGCATCATTTCTCTCTCCTAATAGAGCTGGAGGTGTTGAGCAAACCCTTCTCTCCTGTTATAAAGAGCCTAATGAGCAAACTGTTCTTTTGAAACAGCAAGGCCTGGCTGTGGCTGTTGAACCAAGGGGAGGGGCTGGGGCTCCTTCAGTGATGGCAGCAGGAGCTGCTGAGGGGCTCTGCAGGGCTGGCAGTGGCTTGGAGGAGCATCAGGAAGAGTGGAGCAAACACTTCTTGCTAGTGCTGCACGTGGAACAAGGGCTGCAGGCAGTGCTTGATGGGGGGAAGGAGCAGCTGGGATGTCAGGAGGGTGTTTCCTCCACCAGATAATACAGGATTGGAATCCCCATCTCTGAGGGTCTTCATGCCTGCCTGGAGCAAACATGGGATTGCTGTCATGGAGTCCCAGCCTGCATGCAGCTCCAGCCTGACAGGCAGGCAGGGGATGCACAGGAGGAGGTTTTTCCTTGCACTAAGGTTTCAGGAATTCACTTGGCATCAGCACAACATCTGGGATTGGTGTGTTTTACCTTAAATGGGCCACAAAACATTACCAAAAGTGCCAGTGTTGTAAGAACCAAGTTCAAATACAAATTTTTAAGTTTCACTGATGGAGCAGAAGCTCAGATATCATCTCTGCTAAACTCCTACCCTTCCTGAGCTGCTAAGGAGACCTTTTAACTTCTTCTTAAAATAGCTTTGATGTAATGGACTGACTGGGCTGAGCTGCAAAACCACCCAGATTCTGGATAAGCACAGCTGGATTACACTGAAATAAAGTGATGAAAGCAAGTTACAATTATGCTACTCCTCTGCCTAACTGTGCTCTGCACTCATGGACAGATGATGCTTTGGGACTAGCAATTAATGTAATGACACTAGCCATTAAAATGAGATTCTGATTTACTCCATGGGTGTTTGCTTATCCTGAAATTATCAATATTTTAGAAACTTCTATTTGAAAAGTTGATTAGGTTATGGAAATGATCCAATTGTTCTTTTTTTTTTTTTTTTTTTGTCTTTCAGGTCTCTGTGTCCTTTGTCCAAATAGTAATAATTCTCTTCTTGCATTTCCTGGAACACACACTGGGCACGTGCAGATCGTGGATCTGGCTAACACAGAGAAGCCTCCTGTGGACATCCCAGCTCATGAAGGAGTCTTGAGCTGCATTGCTTTAAACCTGCAGGGAACAAGGATTGCAACAGCATCAGAAAAAGTAAGAATGATGTCCCCTGCCTCTGACTTACTGTGTGTACTAGGGTACTGAGATAAAACAGCAAGGCACATCTTTTGGAGGAAGGCAGAGAAATTCCTGCTGGCAAAATCTGCCACTGAACTGTGCACTCTCAGTCTTTCTTTATCTTCCCTGCTCCTCTGGGGTGCCCAAACAGCCGAGAGCCAAGGGCTGTGCCTGAGGTAGTATTTGTTTTAGCTGGCTGAGGCAGTGATTCTTCAGTGACATTTGAACACAGCTTGGCCCAGGTAGTTGATATCTTTGATATGTTCTTCAACAGATACTGCTAATTAAAAAGAAAAAAAAAAAAAGAAGAGGTGGGGGAAGCTTATTTGCATACTTTCACCTTTATTATTTTCTGCTTAAATTCACTCCAAACCCACTGGCTAAAGAAATCCTTGTCAATAGTTCAGTTGTACTGGTGGGCTCTGTTCTGTGCTGGCTTAGCCCCTGTTACAGAGCAGGGGGGGCAGGCTGCCCCTCACACAGAAGGGGAGCAGTGGCCACTGCTCCTGAGGAGACAGGACACTGACAGCACCCCGAAATCAGGCTGCAGTGCATCCCTGTGCTGGGCTGAGGCAGAGAGGGGCACACAGGGCAGCTGCCAGGGCACCCATGGCCCCAGGGAGCCGTCTCCCTGAGGCAAGCACAGCTCCTGCTGCCTTCTTCACTCAGCTTCTTAAGGACAAGCCAAATTAATCCAAAGAGTCTCTGTTTCACAGAGTTTCACTGCCCAGCCTGTCACTCAAACAGTTTAAAAAAAGAAAATGTATCCTGAGTGTCTCTTAAGCTTAATGACTGCATGTCTTCTAAACAGAGTTCTAAAAGCTGCCAACTCCATTGCTAAATAGAGCCATTATCTGCTACGTTTGTTTAACATTCCTTGTTTTGCATAGAGAAGAAGTTCAAGCAGCTTTTATTTTCCAACTGAACTAGGAAGTCTGAGCACAGTCAGCAAACATCTCAAGCCTGTTATTTAAATCAAAACTAAACTGAGTTTACCAAGTCTTTCTCTGCTGGGTTGTTACTTCCTGGTGTGTGACTGGAGAGCTGCCTCTGTTAACCAGGAGTGTAACAGGAGCTGCAGGTGCTGCTGCAAACAATGTACAGTCTCCATCAGAGGAAAGCACTGATTTGTTGCTCAGTGTGTTTGAGGCACACTGGCTGGTTCTGCAGCCCTGCTGGCAGGCTGCCTTTACCCCAGCTGAAGGAGTTTCCAGTGCAGTGTTCTGTCACCTGGCTGGGCAGTGCCTCAGATTGGGAGCAATACAGATCAGCAGTGTGTGTAACTGATTCTTCCAGGTTGTGTCAACTGAACCAATTTTAAGACAAGACCAGGCACAGCTTGATTATACTTAATGGGAAAGAATTGCACAGTGGCAATGAGAAATGCAGCAGGACTGAGGGGAGCATGGCAGAAGTGACCCAGAGATCCTGGGCACACTGCACCAGCCAGTGTCTGCAAATCAGGGCCAGGGCTGCAGCAGTGCCTTAGACCTGAGCTAAAAGAGACTTCCTGGGTCACTGAGTGACAGGAGTGTACCCTAAGGCATTGTAACTCTGTGGTGATGCTGTGTGGGGACACCAGTGCTCTTCCCCAAAATTAAGAGAGGTTTGCAAATCTACCAAGAGGAAAAGCGCAGCAGTGTGTGCAGGGGCGTGCTGCTCAGACAAAATTTAAGGATGCATTCACAGATGGAAGGAGAGTCTTCTGCCTTTCCTAATACAATGCTTGATTCCTTTCCTAGGGGACCCTCATAAGAATATTTGATACTTCATCAGGGCATTTAATCCAGGAGCTACGTCGAGGATCACAAGCAGCCAATATATACTGGTATGTTCAGCTGCTTCTGTGCCCCTGAGCCCCTCAGCCAGCACAGGATGGCTGTGGCACCCCTGGGCCTCTGCATCTCCCTCTGGGCTTGCTGCTGGAGGGGAAGGCAGGAGCTGGGAGCTCTGTGCAGCCTGGCACAGGCTACAGGAGCAGGGACAGAGCTGTGGCTGTTGCCAGGCCGTGCCTCTGCCCAGCCCTGGGGAACTGGGGGATGCTGAACTTCCACTGACACCCAGGGAGTGCCCTGATGCACTTGAACGCTGCTCAGGGGGGCCTGGGGCGAGCCCAGGGGCAAGGGGAGCTTAATCCCCACATCCTGCAGTGCAAGGGAGCACCCAGGGCAGGGCTGTGACTGCCCCAGGAGCAGGGAAAGCCTCTGCCCGTTCCCATGGGAACTCCCATTCCTCTGGGCCGAGCCCCACCGTGGGGCAGCAGCTGCAGTTCCTGCCCCCTCCTCAGAGCAGAGCTGGTGCATTTCCTTCCAGCAGTGTCAGAGACCCACAGCAGTGGTGCTCGTGGCAGGGCTGCTGCTGCAGCCACTGCAGGCCCTGCTCTGAGTGCTGCCTGTGCATCCCAAAGCAGCCCTGGGCTCCTCCTGAGCAGCTGTTACCCCCTGCCTGCTGGGCTGCCACAGCTGCAGCAGCAGGACTGGCTGTGCCAGGGCTCTGGCTCTGTCCCAGGAGAAATCCTGCAGCTGTGTCTGTGTTCTCTGCAGTATTAACTTCAACCAGGATGCTTCCCTCATCTGCGTCTCCAGTGACCATGGCACAGTCCACATTTTTGCTGCAGAAGACCCAAAAAGAAATAAGCAGTCAAGGTAGGGATGGAGCTGTTCTGAAGCCCTGGGGGATCCTTGAGCTTTGAATTGCTTTTAAAACACTGGCCCTGTCACTCAGGAGCAAAATCTCTACACTGCTGAAGGGGGAAAAATATATCTGCAGGGCTGGTGTGAAGCTGCAGGTTTAGGACTCTGGGAATTGCCAAGTTCCTGCTGTCCTTTGTGAGGCTGGAGCAGTTCATTAGAGGCTCAGTGCAGGTTTTAGTGGACCTTAGGATGAACATATGTTGTGGACATTTTCCTCCACTAAAAATCAATCCTTCTGGCAGTTTTTGCAGTCACTTAAAGCCAGTAGGGTAGATGTAGTTTCCCTTCCTGAGAAGGGGAATTACTCAGCTTATCTGATACTTACTTAAAGATAATAAAAAGCCAGTTAAGCATCATGTGGACCCTGCACCTTGTTCACTCGCTCCAGCAGCTCTAATCCACTCTAGCCAACACCTTACCAACCTGTTAATATCTTTTTTTTGTTTTCTCTTTCAGTTTGGCCTCTGCCACCTTTCTCCCCAAATACTTCAGTTCCAAATGGAGTTTTTCCAAATTCCAGGTTCCCTCAGGCTCTCCGTGCATTTGTGCCTTTGGAACAGAGCCAAATGCTGTCATAGGTGAGTGATGGAGGCATCCCTGGCTTCTGCCTGGAGAAGCAGGCCTTGAACTGTGCTGGCTTGGAGGGAGGGAAGGCTCTGCTGAGACAGGCTCGGTGTCCCTGCCCTCCAGGAGCTCTGCTGCTGCCACTGCCCGGGGGGGAGGCTGGGGCTGCAGGGCAGGGCAGGGGCTGGCATGGCACAGGGCTGGCAGGGCTGGGTGGCCCAGGGGTGCCTCCACAACACCTCTGTGAGTATGAAGGGCAGCTTGCACTGGAGCTGGAGAAAAGGCACCCCTGGCACAGCCCCCCTGACCCTGCTTGTTTGTGTTGCAGCAATATGTGCAGATGGCAGCTACTACAAGTTCCTATTCAACCAAAAAGGGGAATGCTCAAGGGACGTGTACGCTCAGTTCCTAGAAATGACAGATGACAAGCTCTGACTGAGGGGAGGGGAGTGCACGGCTCCAAGCACTGCCTCAGCCACCCCACGCCTCTGAGGGACAGGAGCTGAGTGTCCAGTACTGATCCAGAAGTTCTGCAGAGCTCATGGAGAAGCCTGGCTCAACATGATCACAAGCAGCTCTGAAGTAGTGGACTACATATGTTTGTTCTCATTTCTGCAAGTATTCATCATTAAAATCTCTTTGGGTTACTGTCACCAACTCAAGTTTTCAAGATGTGGCTTTCAACAAGCTTGTGCCTATTGGGTTTCTCTTTAGTCTAAACTGTGACATGACTGGAGCTCCAACAAGAGTGCCTGCCACGGGAAGCTCTGCAGGGGCTGCAAAGGAAAAGGGATGTGAAACCAGAAGATTTTAGGCATTGCTTCACTTCCACTGCCTGGCTGGGAGCAGGGGAACACTCTGGGTGATGCTTTCTCCACCAGAGTCCTGCCTCCCCCCTCCCAGGCACAGCTGAGGGAACAGAAAAGGTGACAAATACGGAGCAAGGGACAGCTGTAGACCAAGTCCTGCTGTCCTCTGACCTGGTGCCCGGGGCTGGGGGGTGGTGGTGGGGGTGGTGTGGCCCTGCCAGTGCTGCTTCAGCTGAGGGATCAGCACTACTTGTCCAAGGTGCCAAGCTCTGTGAAGCTCCTGGAGGCACCTTCGGGCAAGGGCTGACCCAGCTCCCCCCTCCTGTGTGAGCACAGCAAGCCCAGGGCTCCTGGAGCTGTAGAGCTGATTCCTTCCATAACCCAACAGCTGGTACTGGTGTGGCAGGTGCCAAACTGCTGCAGCTGGGAGGCTGGAGAGGCCATGTCCCTGTCCAGCACAAGGTGGCAGGAAGTTCCATGTCTGCAATGGCTTTAAACTTGCAAACTTGTCCTTTTTTTTCTTTGAGCTGTCGCATACTATTGCTGCTGGCCCAGGGACAGGTAGGTTAGACTGAAGCCACTGACTTGTACAATTGTTCCCCATTTCCTGCTGACCTGAGGCACAAGCTCCTAACCCAGAACCTGAGATAGCCCCAAGTTCAGCATCTGTGGCACTAAACACTGGGGCAGGGAGGCCTTGCTCTGCTGAAAGCTAATTTCACAGATGCTTCAGCCCTGACACGTCGTGACTTCAGTTGCAAACTCTAACTTTGACAAGTCCCTTTTAGTGTCATGTAACCTACTAAGGACTAACTTACCATGTTAATGTCAAGGTTGCATGTTGCTTTTATGCGTATTTAACCACAGGAATTGTTTTGCACACTTATTTGTAATATGTTCTTTCTTTTAAATAAAAGTGACTAACTTTGCTGTATTCACTGATGGTCACAGCCATGGTTTCCATTGCTCCAGGCTGGGGGAATAAACATGGGAGTCAGTAGTGGCTGGTGAAGGACAGGAGCTGAACCTGCTGCACCTGAGCCACTGCCTGGGTCATGCACCTTGTTTGTCCCAAAACAACCCCAACTTCCCAGGGCAAACCAGTTCTTGTTCAGCACTTACCATTCCCCACTGCTGGGCTGAGGCTGCTCAGCTTGGAGCAGCTGGAACCGTCCTCTCCTGGAGGCTGCTCCCAAGGGAGAGGGAAATAAATCCCCTCCCTGTGCAGGTGGGAGCTGCTCCTGATCTCCTGCTCCAACAGCTCTGCTGGGCCTCAGCTGCTGCTGCACCAACCCCTGCCCTCCCGTCCCACTTATCCTAGAGCTGACAAGAGACTATGAACACATTTATGGGGAAGATTTAAACTTTTCTAAACATCAAAAATTTTCCCTAAACCTCTGCTCCAAAGCAGCAGCAGGAATGAAAATAACAGACACCTGTGCAGGCAGCCAGCAGTGCTGCCCTAACCCTGGAATGCCCTGATACACCTCAGGCTTCTTGTGCTACCTGCAGCAGGATGTGATCAGCTGTTTTACAGTGAGCAAATCCAGGACTGAGTCTTCCCAGCTGGCTCCGGGTTGCTCTGCCAGCCCTCCAGGGCCTGGCTCGCTGCAGCTCTGCCTCCCGTGCTCTACAATGAAATGGACAGAGCTCACTCAGGCCCTGCAGGGAACAGGAACGCTGCTCCCAGGGCTCTGGGGGGGATGGTGCTCACTCAGGCCCTGCAGGGAACAGGAACGCTGCTCTCAGCTCTGGGGCCACGGGCGCAGCCCCAGGCACAGGGAAGCAGAGAGCTCTCACAGCGAGTGTAAAACACAAACATTCCCAGCAGCAGCTGCTCCTCAAGTGCAGGGAGTAGCAGTTTCTTTTGTATAAAAAAGGAACTCAACGCCTCCTCTCCCCATTTTGCCATCTCTCTTCACAGTACCTGTGTCACAGTTCAGAATCCTGACAGGAAAACTAATGAGTCAGTGCTCTAAATTCTACAGAAATTCCAGGTATCGGCCAGCAGAAACTGTGGAACACGAGGATTGCTTTCAGAACCTTTAGGTAGTCACAATAAAGGAGAAAACACAAGATTAATCAGTGCAGTTGGAGAAGTGAGACACAAGCAGTTCTTCCAGACCCAGGGCAGGAGGGCAGTGTTGGACACAGCAGCCAGGGAACGGGGCTGGGTCCCTGCCCTCCTGCCTTGGGGCACAGTTACAATTCCACCACGTCACTGCCTCCATCTCAAGCGATTTTCTTCCTCTTCCCCAAGGGTTGTGTTTGTTCAGACCATTCAGAGCACGCTTTCTGTTCAAGAACAGCTTCTGCCCCTTCAGCTCCAAACACTGCAGCTCTCCCCAGCAGTTCCTTCCATCCATGGCCCGTGGGGTTGGGTTTCTCCCCAGCTCTTGAAAGCATTGCCATGAAAACCTGACCCAGCTCCAGCAAAGTCTTCCTGATCCTCGAAAGCATCTCCCCAAATGAAAACATTTCCTGTTTTTCTGCTGAGAAACAGAGACTGTAACCAATGCAGGAAAAGGGGATCAGACAGCAAACCCACCTTCATGCCAGTGACTGCAGAGAGTGGCACCTCCTAAAACTTACAGAAATAAAGATCCACCTCAGGCAGACACACTCCTGTGCCCCAAGCAGCCCCAGGCCCCTCCGTGGCTGACACAGAAGCTGCATTAACCCCAAATATACATCCATATTCCAAACACACTTCTGGAGTAATTTCAACTTAGTTAATTTGCTGAATAAAATTTAATTTTATTTAAAAAAATCTTATACACTATTATTCACCTAGCCCTAGTTGTGAACAGATTCTCACTTCTGAAAATAAACCACATTCTAGTCAATTCATTCAACACCAAATTAAATTACTAGTACTGGATTTTTTTTTTCTTAAAAAAAGTATGTTAAAACTTTACTTTTTTTATTTTTAAAACCTCTAAAGAAAACGTTGCAATTGTACAGAAATGCTTCTTTTCAGGTTATGCTTTTTTTTTTAAATGCCTGTTATAAATCCAGCTTGTGTAGAGTTGTTTTTTTCATAGTTTTTTAATGTATTATCTGCAGAGACATTGTAACAGTTCCATTGTGTGGATGAACACAAAACTTGTACAGATTTCTCATATTTGGTCTTTAGGTAAATAGTTTCCAAAAGCTGCCTAAAATAACCACTCCAAACAGTTCAGTCCATCATGAAAATACAGTTTTTTCCTTTCTTAGCCTGAAAGGAAATATAAATAATGCATCTTTATTACAGAACAGGACAAAAAAACCAGATTCCCATGGAGCCAACTCCGGCTCCCACTCACCTGGCTGCAGGAGGAACTAAGACGTTGTGTGAGCTGAAGACTGAACAGCAGCCTTGTTTCAATTGAGTTTTGAAATGTAAAGTGGAATCTATTACCACATTAAAGTGAGAAATTACCGATACATTTTAAAATGTTCAACTGCAGAACACACACTTAAAAAAAAAAAAAAAATTATTACCATAATCTGGTAGCCACTGTTAGAAAACCACAACAGCTACTGGTCATGGAGACCCCGAGGTCAGTGTCTGACATCAAAGTGTTACAGAGAAATGGGGCAGATTAATTTCTACTGAAGGGTGCTTAAGCTTAAAAATATTGAATATACCTCTGACAAGATAATTTTACTCTTTTTAAAAGGACTCGTGATAAAGAATTTTATCTTTCTAAATGAAGAACAGTCTGTTATCTTAAACATACACAATATTAAGCGAGACTCTTGTTTTACTTTAGACTGGAAAAATATGCCAGGGACAGTCAAAGTCAACACAAAGTAACAAACAGCAAAAGGTAGCAGAGAGAGAAACAGGTAAGTGCAGCTCTGGTCAAATCCATAGCAGTTCTTTACGTCAGTTAACGGCTCATTTACATCAGAGTTTCTAATCAGTTACATGCAAGCCCAAAGAAGCGTTTGATCACTACACATGGTAATAAAATTTGATTAAATTTATCAGGCAACTGCTAAAATATGAAAATTTGCAGATGTAATAAAGTAGCTTTATCTGAACTTGAACAGGACAGACAAAAGTAAATCATTCCGTTGGTTAAAAAAACCCTACATTCAGTTTTTTACCAAACAAAATTTCACATGAAAAGTAGTTGTGTGATTCCAAAGTTTCCGGAGTAGAAATGGAGTGATTTGAAATGTCAAAGACCCCATTGTTTTGCAAAGAAATGAAAATACACCTCAAAAATTTTCTAATTCCACATGTGAACAACAAAATACTGCATATCTATCAACAACTGCATGGGTGGGTGGTTCGAAAAGGCTTAGCTGCCACGGTGTCGGAATGGCTCCTGCCTCTGTTCCCTTTAGGAATATACAATCCTTTGAAACCAGTCACACTAAGAGCTATCATGCTGCCGTTACACTGAGATCCTCAGGCCTGGGAATAATCTGACAGATCCTGTTAAAGCTGCAGCCCTCCCAGCACACACAGTCCGTGGGGCAGGAGGGGCGGGGGCACAGCCTCTACAACAACATGGTTCTGCAGTTTGACTTTAAATTACCAAGTTTTAAGGCCACCTGTGTTGGGTTTTGTTTCAGTGCTGAAAGTTGAAGTCTGATCACAGGGCCCCTTTCCCCACTGCGTGAGAACATGTTCCAACATTTTAGGTGTTAGATTTAAGTGTCTCCTTTTGGCACCACGGAGTTTTTGTTGGTTTTTTGTGTTTGTTTTTTTTTTTTTTTTTTTTCTTAAAAAAAAAAAAAAAAAAAAAAAGAAAACTCCCCTAAGTTTCTAGTTCTGGCTGCCTTTGTCACTCACTGCCACGGGTGGGGTGTCCACGTTCACAGCTATGACTATGCTCTCTCCATCCTCTGTTTTGATACGTTTGAGTTCCTGCTGTTCCGCCTGGTCTCCGTTCTGGCGCTTGGTGGGCAGCGATGCTGATGCCGAGGCGTGGGTGGCCAGCATGTGCAAAGGACTTGCAGCAGCTGCAAGAAAGAGAAGACAAACTTCAGCACCCTGATCCTTGTCTAATCAGATACAGGGAGCAAAGCTGCTCCGTCACTCAGTGATCAGTTCCTTTATTGGTGCCATTGGCAGGCCCAGGTGAGATTCTGGTGGGATTGTTTAATCTGCACAAAGCTGTTTGCAGATTAAGGATATTTTCTCAAATCACTCAACATTCACACAGAGTTGGACCCAGATGGGAGAAGAGGGAAGCAGCTCCATTTAGCCACTGAGAAGCTGAAGACAGGGAAGGATTCAAAGACTGAAGATTTAGCAAATCCACACCAGAACTTGTGTCAGAACAGAAGTGGATCCACAGCCCCCTTCAGCAGGTTCTGGCCAGCTCTCTGATCCCTGCAGGTGTGTGACGTGCCCTGGAAGGAGAGCAGGACCATGCCAGAGCCAGCTGGGGCTGTGGGTTACTGCAGGCAAGTTCTGGGATTCACAGAGCCAGGACAGGCACACAACAGCAGCAATTCCCCTGCAATGGTAACGAGGAATTTGCCAAAGCTAAGGAGAAGGCAGGGCTGGAACAAGTCCCAGTGGTCAGCAATGTCCCAGGTGACAAAATGCAAGTGCACAAGCGAATCACAGCAGGAGAGGTACAGCTCAAACATCCCATACAAGATTTTAATCTTTCTCCTTCCACGGATGAGGCAGCACAAGTCAGCACTCACGGGTGAGTACAAACCTTGAGACCCCTGAGGTTCCTCCCTCTGCCCATCAGCAGCCCCTTCCTCAACACTGAGCAGCCTTCATGTCCCTTCCCCACCCAAACCCTCCTGTGGTGGGTAGCCAGAGACCCTCTGGCTGATATGTGGGAGTAGGAAACACACAGAAGAACGATGATGCTTGAAATCTACACTAAAAGCTGAGATACAGAATATTCAGTTATGAAATTTTATTGGACAATAGGAAATTTCTTATGAGTTTCTTATGGACCCCAGAGCTCTCAGCTGACTCACAGGGACCCAGCAATGCTGCCAAGCTGTTCTGCTGAGAGCAGCATCTGAAAGCACCTGCTTTACTACACATGGAAAATGGAACTGGAACAGGATTTCCTCTGCATTTCTTCCTTCTCAGATGGCACAAACCCACTTTCACCACAGACAAACACACAAATGTGAGTGTGAACACAGCTGTGTGTGTTACAGACACGCAGACAAACAAACAAATCTGTGCTTCTATGGGCCCAGCTCCCCCTTCAGATGCTTCTCCTGAGAATTACCTGGTTTCTTGCTGGTTTAGGAGTTACTGTAACAAGAGACCAGGACCTGGAGCACACCTCACTCCACACTCACCACACACAGAGACAGCAGTGGGAAGCATCACAACTCTACTCCTGTGTGCAGCCACATCCCCTGCACACCCTGCAGCCCTCAGCTGCCGTGTCAGGGAACATGGTGAAAGCAGCTCAGTTTTCAGAATCCAGAAAAAAGAGAAAAAGATTTATTCCTTACTTTTAAAAATAGGTTTTCAGTGTATTTCACATGGCTCTCAGCTCTATTCACACATCCCTTCTGACACAGAAAGTGCACCTCAAGTCTGACTGTGATGCTTTTGCTGCTCTTAAGCTGGAAGTGAAGTGGCAGCAGCCAGAACACTGACCTATAAATGTCAGTGATGGCAAAGAAGTAAAAAGGAAATGAAGCAGATAATTCACTCCATTAGAAAGACTTTGGAACAGAAATGCAGGTAATAAATTGATATAAGACAGTCCTAAAAGTATTTCTGTAAACATATGACAAGAACTCTCTCCCTCAGTATCAGATAATACCTAAAGCAAAACTGTTCTGAGGACCTGCCAGGAGAGCCAAGCTGCCCGTGCTGGGAGCAGGAGGGAATGTGTGCAATGCTGACAAAGCACTGCTGCCCACTGAGCCTGCCAAGGCCCACAGGGGAAGGATGGATTCAGACAGGAACCACCTCAAAACCTTACAGAATTTTGGTCTCTTCAGTACATGTTCAATAAAATCATAATAAAAAGTAACACTTCAAAGAGCCAACCCACAAGCAAGTTCTGGTTTTCCTGTTGGTGGCTTCCAACAAACCAGCTGGGAGCAGGCACCATTTTAACAGCTCTGGTCTACAGGAACTTCTTTTAGAACTTGTTTCTATCCTGGTTTAATGAGAGAGGAAGAGGATGAGGGAAGTGAGAGGGGAGCGAGAGGGGAGCGAGAGGGGAGCGAGAGGGGAGCGAGAGGGGAGCGAGAGGGGAGCGAGAGGGGAGCGAGAGGAGAGGGCTCTCCGTGCCGTACCTGCACTGCCCTGGCCCGCCACGGCGGCGCTCAGGGGCACGATGTGCGTTCCGTTCTGTGTGACAGCTTTGATGGGCAGCTGGTGCTGCCCCAGCGGCGCCTGTTGCACTATGGTAACTGTCTGTAAGGGCGTGGGCTGCGAAGTCTGGATGATGCGACCAGCAGCTCCTATTGCAGCATGGCTAATAGCAGGGAGAGGCTCCACTTTCACTGGAAAACAGGAGAGGAAATGTGGTGAAAATGACCAAAGGGCTCAGGACCCACTCGGTTTCACTCAAACAGCCCTCAGTGGAAGTGTGTTGTTTGATTACTCGCTCCAACATATCTTGGAATTACGATTTGAAATCTTCAGTTTTAGCCAAACACTTCAAGCATGGCCCTGCAAGTATTGATGCCCCATCCCTGCCCCTCCCTGAATGAGGCCTGGAGCAAGCTGGGATAGTGGAAGGCATCTCTGCCCACGGAGGGGTGGAATGAGATGGCCTTTAAGGTCATGCCAAACCAAACTGTTCCATGGTTTGACAATTCTAAGCTCCAAATAGTCATCCCTCTGTATAAAGAGGTGCCAAAACAACCCCACAGCTTCTCACCTTTGACTTCCTTGTGGTCTCCATTCTCTTGAGGTTCCACCTTGGGCTGGGTGACCATAGCAGCTTGTGTGACGACGGCCTGTCCTGCCACAGTGTAAGTGTTTGCTGGTGCTAACCCAGTCACGTTGGTGACTGACACAGCTGGGATCTGGTGCACAACGTGAACTGTCTGAACTACAGGCTGCTGGGAGGTGGATGTTGTCACAGGAGTTGCAACAGTGTAGGTGACGGGTTTGATAGCTTGTGGTAGCTGCCGTTGTACAGTAATTAAAACTGGCTGGCTAGAGAGAGGTGATCCTAGCAAGAAAGAGGGCAAAATTAGACTGCCAATTATCATTATTTCTTTTGAGCCAGTTATTCTTTTAAACTCCACATTAAAACCTCAGAGAATTAATGAGCTCCTTCGCTAATGCCTGAATGAACCACTGGACAATGAAGGCTAGGACAAGTGGTTATTCCCAGCTCCAGGCTCAAGGTAAGGGCTGTACTGGCTCAGCCAGACCCACACACCATTTGGGCACCCCAGCTCTGCCCCCAAACAAAGCTGTGGTTAGCACTTATTTAAGTAAAGCCCTTTGCACAGATGGGAGCACTTGTGTGCTGCAGGTGCTGTGTGCAGCATGCCTGCACTGGGAATGCTCCCTGTGTGCTGCACGGGGAATCCTGAGGAATGCTCAGGACCAGGTCTGCCCTCTGTACTGCCACAGCACCACCAAAAACTGGATGGCAAATGTGTCTCAAAGAAGGTAATTAAACAAACACATCCTTATCCCATCATGCCTTACGCTCTTTCTGTTTTAAATAAGAAAATTCTTATCTCTCTTTATCTTTTCAATTCTTTTATCCCTCCCCACTCTGGAAGGATGACATGACCACAGAGGTGTGAAAGGTATTTCCTTATTTCTGTAACATACACAACCTTACATTTTGGGGGTTTTTTTTCAAGAGAACTGTTACAAGACAGCACAGTCCTACAGGACAGAGGCACAGCCTCTCCTCAGTAACGTCAGCCAAGGTTCTGGAGCAGCCCCAGGTAACCACAGCCCCTCCCTGGCTGCTAAGATCTGCTGTGAATGTGAAGAGGTGAATTCTACCCTCATTTTTGGTGCACATCTGAAGCCTTGGCAGTCCTTTGGTGCAGCCCTCAGCCCCCCAGCCGCAGTGCTGAGCTCAGGGCTCCTCACCTGGGGCGCTCTGTGCAAATCGCGCTTCCTGTATGACGGCGAGTTTTGGCTGGATGGCGCTGGGCTCAGGCTCCATGGGGACAGGAGATCCTTCCCTGGACAGGCTCTCGGGGGTCTGCACGCCACTGGAGTGTGCAGACAACACTCCAGAGTGGTTAGGAGAAGCTGGGGCACTTCTGCAGTTAGAAATGAAAGCAGCAGCTGATGTGTTTTAACTTCTGAACTGTGAAAGCCCATGACCTTCCTCTAATGAGACCGTAACACACTGCCCGCAGCAGGGGAGGGCACAGCTACAACCCAGAGCTCAGGATCTTTTAAAAAGCTTCTGTTAAACAGGGACAGAATTTAAAAGCAAACTCCAGGTACAGTTAACAGAGAAGAAGTGGCTGGATGCCTTCTTAGGGAGACTCTAAATCTGTGAAACATGAACATTTCTTCTGGTGGAGAAGAACAATGAGCAAATCTGAGGCTACAGGGCAAGTAGAAAAAGATCTGCACCAGCAGAAAGGCCATAACTTTACAGAGGGAATAATTCAACCCCAGGTATTTCCCCATCACGAAATCTGCTCGAACATTATCAAACTGAATACACATTGTCATCTCTAAGGTCAATAAAATGGTAGCCGGTATCTGAGAATTTTCTTTGTAAGCAGTTTTAAAATCCAGTAGATGGCAGTTAGAAATTAAAATTATAATTCTGCAAAACCCACCAAAGGTACAGCAAGGCTTGCATACGTTAACAATCTGATAGTTAGTTATGCAAACCGAGTTCTTTAACACTAAAAACAAGCAATAAACACAAGCCTGGTGTACGGGGCAGCCTCCTAATGAAACACACAGAATTCAAACACTGAGTCTGGATGAAATTAAATTACTAAACTTGGGACTGTATCCAAAGCTATCAAGTCTGTAGCAGCCTGAAGATTAAACAACAGCCATAGTCTTTTTGTTCATCTGGTTTTCCTTACCTAGAAGAGAGTGGTCCCAGAGGGGTTCTAAAGCAAGGTACTCCCCTAGGCCGCCTTTTCCTAAAAGCCTGCTCTATTAATTTGCTTTCAGAGGCAGGGTCTATCCTCCAGAATGAGCCTTTGCCTGGTTCTTCCTGGGAACGTGGTACTTTGATGAAATAACGATTCAGAGAGAGATTGTGACGTATTGAATTCTATGGAACATAAAAAAATATGTAGAATTCATATAACTTTTCCAAGTCAGAATGTGGCCTACTGCAGCAGTTTGTACTACAGGAGACTCGGGGTTCAGCTCTTTAATTCCTTCATTTAACAGAACTCAGAGCACTACCAAGCAGCGCCATAAACCTGAAAGGACTCTTGCATTTGTCAAATCTTTCCCAACAATTCAAAACCCAGTATGCTAATTGGAAATAACAGGAATCCCATTTATTTCATTCTCTCATGAGAAACACGGTGATTGAAACCAATGTTTAGAACACTACAAATACTTGTGCAAAATGCAGTGTTAAAAACAAAAATAAAAAGGATCCGTGCTTGTACACCACCCTTCCCCAGGTGTCCCAGCTCCTTCCAGGAGAGCCAGCAGAACACAGCATACAGTGATTCTGATCCTATGTGGTAATTCTGTTACTGTTCCACAGTTCAGAAAGAAAAGGCCAAAAAAGTTTCAAAGGATTGTTGTGAGTTCACCCACAGTCCAGTTTGTCTCAATAACAGAGCCAAGAATTTAATGTGTCAATTAAAACAGCAAGTGGCAGCAGGTCCTGAACCAGCTCTTCCAGATCTTTGTCACCACGGTCCCTCTGCACATTCCCACATCCTCAATTTGCTGCAACATCCCCCCCACTCCTCCATCAGAACAATGCACAGAACTGCTGACACCCTCAAGTGCCTCTATCTGTGATTGGCTTTGCACACAGAATTTTTTATTTTTTTGTTTTGTTTAACACAGATAAACCCCAAAATCTCTCTCAATATTATCAGTGAACAAGAAGAGACTGATGCTAAGGATTCACCCTGAAACACTTGTGGGGGAACAGAGGTAAATGGGGAAAAAGCTTTATGTTAACAAAAGCTCTCAAAAATTTGCAAAGCGAACGTAAAACTTGCTCAAATATCTGAGTTCATGACCCTGATGGCAAGTTTGGAAAACTAAAGCAGTGATAACCACATATGATTTCTTGAATGCAAACTGATGAAACCAGAGACATTTTTTCCCTGCCAAAAACAGAAACATAACTAGCAAGATGCCAAGAACATATTTATAAATGGTATTTATTTCTCCATATGCTACAATAAAGGAGATGCAAAAGTACCTGCTAAAATAAGTTCACGAAGAGGAGTCTTCAAATGCTCATCAAAATGAGACAAATGTATGCTAAAGGATAGAAATACCTCTCTTTCTTAAGGACTGGGACACTGTACATGTGTTTGTACTCTATGTTTTGAATAATATGTGCATACATAGCCTCAAATATGATTTGAAACATCTATCCTAAGTCACCCGAGCTGCAATCCAACTCCTAAAGTGTAGAAGCTGGCAGAGCAGTGACTGAACAGCATCTGATTTTCAGCTTTTCCAATAGTTTCTATGAATAGCTGCTGATTAATGGCACCAGAACACACTGTCTGCTGTGCCTATCACCTTGGCTTTAGGAAGCTTTACACCCCCAAATGCACACCCTGTTCTATGGCAGAGCTCTTCAGCTCAGCGTAACTCTGTGTGTGTTGGGTTCACGATGCTCACAGAGCAACATCATCTACACAGATATTCAAGGTACTGTAAATAGGAAGCAAAACACACATCAACATTTTATAAACAGAGCCTTGTTGCTAAAACAACATGACTGCAGCCAGGATACTGCACTGTTATGTGGGAAAGGGAAACAAAAGAGACTTCCCAGCCACAACAGCCAAGTCCTTGACTAACCAAACCCTTAGCAAACAGCCAGGAACAGCTACATTCCCCACTAACCTTGGGAGAGTGATCCAGCTTTCATTTAGACTGTATGACAAATAAAGATGTGATTAATATTTTAAAATCTCCTCCTCTAGAGGGAAGGCTTGTATTCTTCAGACTTCACTTGTGCAGCCAACATTAACACTTCCTCACTTTCCCCCTCACCCAATCTCTCTAAATTTTTCCTCCCTGACAATAACTGCAGGGTGAGCAGCCAGCCCACGATGGTCTGTGTGTTCCAGGTATTCCAGGCCCTGCAAACTGTGCTCCTTGGCCTCTGAGACACCCAAAACAGCACCAAAGGCACAGAGCCTGCACGTATGTCTGGAAGGCTCTGCCAGACTGATTTGCACTCAGTTAGTCATCCTGGCAAAAGCTGAGGCTGGTCTTGTGAAAAGGAAAAGAAAGCAGAAATTAATTCTGCAGAGTTGAAACGTTTGGTCCAACTGGGTACAAGAATGGGCAAGTTCACAAATCAAACAGTGCATGAACCAGGGTGAGATAATGACAGATAACACACTTGTTCCTTCAGCTGCTGCATGGGCAAAATCACTGTTTTCAAACAGAACTCAACTTGGGGCATTTAATATCTCCATTTTATCTTAAGATAGCAACACGGATGTTTACACAACTGTAAGTTACAGAACACGACACCATTCCTAGATAGCATACAGGATTCAAATCCAGTGCCAAATGCACTTTGCTTTCCCCAAAGTCTGTCTGCATCCCTACTAGAGGTTTAGAGAACACCATTCCATCAATAAAGCAGTATTTCAAATGCAGACTAATATAAATTGCCCACTTTGTTGGAAAACTTACAATCAGAAGAAAGACAACACACTGATTTGACAAATTCTATTTCTGAGGGGTTATGAAGCTTACCAACTGCCTGCTCATGACCATTTACAGCTGCCAGTATTGCTCACATGTAAAAAAAATAAAAATAAAAATTCCAGAAATCAAAATTACCTGCCAGCCCTTGTCTGCTGTCCTGTAGTAGGGATAATTTTTAGTTATGTGCGTATAAATTCCATTTAGTGTAAGCTGCTTATCCGGGGCCATTGTAATTGCTTGGACTATTAACTGTGCATAGGAGTAGGGTGGCTTAGAGTCATCCTGGACAAAAACAAGAAAAGTCTGCATCAACAAACTTTGAAGAGATACACACTGCTTACTAGATCAAATGTCATGAAACACCATTAACTTGACTTAAGGCAATTTTGGATGATCGAAATCTTGAGGCAGAAAAGAAATTAAGAAAGCTTTGTTCTTGTGATTAGCAATTTTAGGATAACATAAATTTTGCAGATATGTATAACAGCAAAGAGTTTTCAATAGTCTCCAATCAGATCTATAACTGAGACTGCACACAGATCCTCCCCCAACGAGGACAGGGGTAAAACAATCAATCAATCAATCTCACATCTGATCACAAAACCCTACACATTGTTTTTAAAGCCTGGCACGTTAAATTACCACTCAGTACATAGACCTTAGCAAACAAAACATCCCAAGCCTTCCATTCATTTCAGGTGTAATTTCTGGGATTGGTTTCAAGCTGTGTTTACCTTTGGGCTGTCTCCCCCTGAAGCTTCCTTGTCGTTTTCTGACTGTGAATTGTCAGCCATCAAATGTAGGTCAGATGCTATTCCACGACTCATTTTGTACCCTGAAGAGCCTGCGCCGCGGGGGCTCGATGGGCAGGAATTTGCAGCACTGTAGAGCATAAAAAGAAGATCCTACTATTTTGTTATACAGTATATCACCACATTATGTCTCATCAAAAAGCTCTTGCTGCAGCAAAGCCACTACCAGAGCTGTGAGGCTGCAGCTTAAAGGGCTGTCAGGGCTTCCACTCCAAACCACCTTCCATGCCTTGCTAACCCAGCCATGGACTCAGAACCACTGCAGGAAGAAACCTTGCTCAGGCTTTCCTCCTCAAGACAACAAGGATCAGCTGATTGATCAGGCTGGAATGTATCTGTGTAAGATTTGCCACCTTAAGTCCATCTTAACTGCATCAGCAACCATAAATTTTCAGACACTCATTGGAAACAAGGCACACATCTTGCATGGAATTTCTGCCATATGCTTGTGTTCAGTCTGCCCCCAAAAAAATCATCTCTCCTGTCCAGCGTTTCTGCACATTTGAGAAAATACACCAAGCAGTGAGGTAAAAAAAGGTTTGATTCTCATTTAAATCGAAACCAATATGATTTTAAGTGTTTACAGGTGTGTGCACATACTTACACATAGCTATGTGTATAAAAACTTATCTATAAATCCTATAAACTTATCTATAAATGGGGTGCATCAGCACTGACTCAGCTGATTCAATGCAGTATTAGGCCAACAGAGCAGATACACTGTTAGAAAGCAAGAGATGGTGCCAAACACTCAGAGAGTTATCTCCTAACACTTCACATTGTGCCATCCATCACAGAAAAACAGCTAAAACTGAATATAATTCCACTGGAACATCTTTTTACCAGTGGTCCCCTGCCTTGCAGAGTCCACAGGAACTGCAGCTGCACGATGCCAATTTTCTTCTGTGATTTCCTTTTAGCCAAGAGGAAAGAGAAAGTCAGCAGGTGAGGTTCATCCCCCTCCCCAAAATAATTTTGGCAGCTCTCCTGCAAGGACACACACTCTCTGCAACTCATACTGCAGCTGATTTCAAGGCAGCTCTCAGAAATTCCAGAAAACTAGAAATCTCAATAGCAGCACCTGCTGTGCCCCCAGAACCAGCCTTATCTCCAAAGATAATCTTTAATCTTTGAATCTGTGGTTCAAAACACCAACCACAAATAAATCTAGACAATGTTACTTAGATCTATACACTAAAGCTTTAACAATTTTCATCTGTCAAGGTTTGTTTGTCTGCCTGGCCCCTGAAGAGTTTTGCTACCTCGTTTTTTATGTACAGAAGGAGGCAAACACTATAGACTGGGCAATAAATACTTGTACTGAAAGCATCAAAGCTTCACTTCCCAAGAAATCCACCCATGATTTGTTACTAGTGATATACTTACTATAATAGAGAGATGGCATTTTTTAAAGTATTGTACAGAAGAATCCTTGCTTAGAGCCAAAATGTGTAGCTAATTTATTTTTTTAGATATAGGTCACTCCTGCTCTGTGTTTTCATGTATCAGCTGACAACATCCCTCTGCTCTGCTCTCCTCAGCATATATTGACAAAGCGACACATATGGTATAATCAAAGCAAGTTTACAAGTCTTCTACAAAACAGGATGATTTGCAGAGAAACTGTCAGGCTTTGCTCTCAAAATAGACTCAAAACTGTCATCTTTTTTTTTTTTTCCCTGTAATAAACTACTCAACAGGTGCATGAAAGCCCTGAAGAGAATTACAAAATTCAGAGCGAGGCAAAAGCAGGGGTGATAGATGGGATATTATGTGAAATATTTGTGAGCTGCTCTGTCATTGGCAAGATGTGTTTTCCCTGAATCCTTACAAGAAAGCAAACCTGTGCCACAGACAAGTCTAGGTATCTATTCTCTCTGCTTCCATCACTTAGGCAGGTGTCATTAAACACTCCCAGATAGACCAAGAGCTTGGCAAACATGCAAAAAGTCAATTATCCTTCCATTCAAATCTCATTAACAAGTTGTTCCTTTTTAAAAAGCAAGCACAGACAGTTCTTTGCTCAAGTGAAGATGCAGGAAGTGAGAGGGGACAAAAAAGCTTCCAGAACCATGCACATGACTGAAACTACTTTCAGTGCCTTGACATGAAAGTTTTGCTCCTGATCTTTCCAAGACTTTGAAAACTTCCTTCTGAAGTAATTTTACCCATTTGTGAGGATGGGTTGTTGTTTATTTGAGTTTGGTCCCAAGTAACAGGTGGGACAAGGGCTGCAATTACCAAAGAAACAGTAGGGCAAGGGAAATCCTGGATCACTGTACCTGGGATCAGCCCTGCACCTCAGCCTGTGCTTACTTCCAGCAGTGACTAACCAAAAACAAATCTTCTGGAGTAAGAGATCAGTCCATTTTCCACACCAATAATAACCCAAACAACCATTTTTCCTGATGATGAACTTCAGGAGGACAGTGGCAAATCAGGACCTTTTAAAATGGTGTCATTTAAAATTGTCTCATTTGAAGAGTTGCAATAAGCATGCAAGAGCAAAAAGCAATTTAAATTGTTGGGCTGCAAGAAAAATGCCAGGTTCCTGAGCAGACTGTTCCACATTGAACAAGTTAAACCAGACTATCACAGACTGTTCATGCAGCTATATCAGCAGAAAGGGGGTTTCTTGAGGCAGGTAAGGCTGAGCATCAGCCAAATTTTGACCTCAAAAGCAAAATACTGAATGAGAAGGTTGTGCTGAGCCTGAGTGTACGTGGCCCTGATGCCACCTGCAGGGTTTAAATACCTGATAGTTCCTGTGGGAGAAGGGAGAGGGCTGATCAGGTGAGCCATGTTGTCTGGAATGTTTATTGTTAAGGGAGAGATCTGGGGTTGCACAGGCTTCACTGGGGACTCTGGGGCCTCCTGTTTTTCTCTCTTTTCATTGGACAGAGCTGTGAATGTTATCTTGATGTTTGTGCTGGGAAACCTGAAAGTACAGCTGAAAAATAAAAAAAAAAAAACAAAAACAACACAAATACATGAGCCACTTGTTTACAGAATGTAAGACTTACTGAATAACTTGCACGTTATCACATAAGCTCATTTAGAATTTATAAGCTACAATATTTATGTAATTACTCATGACCATCTTCATTTTACAGATCATAAAGGGATATCAATGTGGCCAGAGAAAGATCCCCAGGTAAGCACCTGACATTTGTAAAGGAAATGCAATTCTTTTTAACAAGGGCACTTTGTGCACTGTCTTTAAATTTCTTGAGGTTCATCCTTATCTTGCAGTAGCCCCAAAGCAGAGCTATTTTAAAAACTCATTATTTTATGATGCCAAGGAATAGCTCCAGCAAATGAACAAGCTGGTCCATGATAGCAGAATTAATCAGAAGCATAAACATTGGCCAATTCGAGGTCTAACCAGTTTCATAAACTGGTCTAAGACATTGGGGTTCTTTGCTCTTAAAATACCTATTAAATTAAACATATATCAATTCTAATTCAGCTCATTTACCGAGTATACTGCTGCTTTAGTACTACATTCAAATACCTTTTTTCAGAGCTGAATTTAAGACCCAATTTCAGTAAACTGCCTATTTTCACGTTTTACCAAGGATTACATGCCTAAATTTAATGACAAACAATAAATTAACAATGTGCAACTGTTTAAAAATTTGAAAAATAAAATACAATGAATGTACCTTAGGATAATCCCCTTTCTACATCGCTGTGCACAGCATTTAGAATTGAACCCAATTAAACAGGACACGCTTGTTTCTAATTTCTCAGCAAATAAATTTGCTCAATCTTGAGCAAATAAGAAACTTAATTTTGTCTCAACAAAAGCATCCATAAAAATACAGTTCAAATAACTTTACTACCTCCTCGTTCTTTAGTTGTTAGACTACACTGAGCATAAACCCACGATGACATTTACACACCTCCCACATGATGAAAAGGACTTTCCAACAGCACTATACCCAGAAAAAAACCCTCACAAAATGTTGGGTTTGGGTTTGTTTTGCTTTTAAATGCTTCTAGGCAGATCTAGTTTGATACAGAAAGGAAAGAAGCACATGCTGGAACAAGGAGTAAGAAATGAGCTACGAATGCAAAATAGATTGTAAATAAAAGTGATCATTTCTCTGGAAAAATATATTAAACATAAAAGTGATGTAAGAATTGGCAGGAACACTCAGCTGCGGAGCAGCCTTAGAAATGAACTCTCATGTGTTTTGGCTTTCATATCTTAAAATGAATCTAAGGATGTTTATAGAACAAAGGCAGCATTTGATTTTCACTATGTCCCTTGCCACATGCACCACAGTGGTTCTTTTTCCCTACAATCCACACTCAAGGATCAGGAAAAAAGAGAAAGAATTGACAGTGACCTTCCTTTTCTCTCTGTCTTACTTCTGAGTACGGACCGTGTCCGCATTTAACAGACGACCTATTTCTGAAACATGCTCAATGTACTAAATTAGGAACAGAATCTATGCCAAAAAACTGCACACACATTTCAGCAAGGAAGTTAAATGGACCAGTTTCTGGGTTGGGTATTTTTTAAATATATTCAGTAACAACTCATTTCTTTGCTTTTTCCAGTAGAAAGTATTTGGTGCTTGTATGGTTTTAGTGACAATGGAAAGCGGTCTTGGTTGTTTTGCTAATAAAAGTATTTTCCAAGCATTTCTTTTAAGCAGCAATAAAAAAACCCCTCAAATTTATGCAAAGACAGCCTAAGATTAAGTAAAAACCCCTGTGAGGAAGTGAACAACAACTGTTTAACACAGACACATTTAAATTTTAGCCACCTTCCCTATGCATTTCATGAGGCTACTCCATACCTGCAAATTTACCTTAAATGCTTTTAAGACCAAATTTATTTCAACTCAAGAAAAAGATGGGAAGAATTGGACATGGCTTGAGGTGCTAATTCCCTGGTTAGAGTCAGGACTGGTAAAATCCACCCCAGTGCACAGCACTGAGGAACTGGAGTCCCCCCATGCCATGGCAGGGTGAGGATGGGCAGCAGGCAGATGGGGAAGAGGTGGATTCCACAACTTCAGACACAAGGAGCAGGAAGATGGAAAGGCAGAAAAAGGAATACTCAGCAGTTCCTTTGATATTCCATGAAGGCACACACATTAAAAGATCTCCCTTCTTACCCTACTGCAGCCCTGAGTGCATCATCCCCCTGTGGGCAAACGAGGCACAGCTCAGACATGGGGCTCTCAGATGTTCCTCAAGGTTGGAAAAAAAACACTCACAAAAAGCAGCCTCAAACACAAGAGCTTTAGAACAACCAGAGGGACTCCAGGGGTTCTATCCCTGTCAAACCAACCTGGAACTGACAGACATGAAAACCCAGAGGCATCCCCAGTGCAGTTTACATTTCCCCTGCTGAGCCTGAAAGGCCGGTGTAAGGAAAAGAAGATACAATGTACTTACAAATCCCTGCCTGGTTAGAGAAATAAACACCTGAATATTATCAAAAGACCACATCTGCCAATTGATACATATTTGCAAATAGCTTTTTTTTTTTTTTTTAATGGAAGGCTATTTTTATAGCTGGAATTCAGCCGAAAAGCAGAATAAAGAGTGTATACTAACCAACAGAATTCCTGAATAAATTGCAGTTATGCAAATATATTATATTTACATCCATAATCAAAGTACAGATGTTCTAATTTGATCAGAATCAAGTTGGTTTTGGCATATTCTTTAGTTACACAATGAATTAAACAAAAACCACAGAAACACCCACAGGGAGAGACCTCATCAAACATTTAGTCCTCAACAAGCTGAATTGAGTTTTACTCACTGTTAAAAAGTTTTCAATAGTTTCACAATACACTACCACAGAATGGCTGCTGGAGGAGAAACTCATCTAGACAATCCACTTACAAAAAAAAAAATCCATAAGAAATAAAGCAGTTTTGTGCATTTATTACAAGTCCAGGTGAGCATCACAACAGAGCCACTGCATGACCCAGGGAACCAGAGGAGGTGCCACAGCTAAAATGCAACTCATTGCCTCAATTATCCTTCTTTAAATTTAAAAAAAAAAAAAAAAAAAAAAAAAAAAAAAAAAAAAAAAAGCGCTCATTGTGGATTGACTACTGGAAAACAGATAACAAGCATCACATCATTTCAAACTATTGCATAGACAACTCTTCTGTATCTGCAGTTCCCAGCCAAACACAGCAATGCTGATCCAGGCAGGACCTCTGCAGAGTTTGGCACTTTGCAGGGTGCCAGAGAAGCGTCTCAGGGTAAAAATGTGCAAAGTCTGGTTTTGTCACATCTGTATTTCCAATATTTTCTCATTTCCCCTCAGCAGTTCTGTCCATAATGCAGGGAAAAGCTGATGACACACTTGTAGTTATGTCTGTGTGAAAATACCATCTGACTGGGAAGGAGGAATTTTATCCTGTCTTTATCTGGGAAACCAAAACACAGGAGAAGAATTCAATTTCTTCCCAGTACATAAACCCTACTGTGACACCCAGTGCCTCAGTATCCTTTGAATTATTCCAGTTTAATTGCTTCTAAGAAACAGGACCAAAATCAGACAGAAGCTGCCATGCCACTTTGATCAGCAGGTTCTTTTATCAGCACCTCCAGATTTTACATTCAAATAGATTAGAAGGGTTCAGCAGTGATAACCCCTGAAGTCATGGTAGTTACAAGTGCACAGCTCAATTCCTTCACACTGACTGTGATACTGAACCCCTGTTAACTTAAAGAACCCCTGAGATTTAAACAGATCTAAAAGAATAACAAGATGCCTGGTTTTGAACTCTTGTTGATTTACTGAGAGCCAAGGAGAGCTTCAACTTTTCACATTAAAAAGCTAAGACTCAAAAAAGAACCCAGTCAGCATCTGGGAGACTGCTTGTGTAGATTTTTGACTTCAAATACTTTCAAGGTGAACACAGGCAGAGTTAACTCCCCACAAAGAGAAGCAGAGGTCATTATCAACATCTGCACCACCAAATGCAGCTTTTCCACTTCCACTTTTCTCTGACAGTACAGCAGCCTGAGATGATACTATTTGTACTTCCTTCTGCTATTTTGATCTGTGTACTAAGAAAAAAACATGGAAATCACTCCTAGCTTTGGTCTCCTACCCATGGAAGAGAGATTTGAAACTAATCCCTTTTCTAACTCTTCTTACCTGCCTGCTTGTGATCTACTTCCCAAACTTTCCCCTTGCTCCAGGAAAAATGACTTGCACAGCCAATTCATTTATTTATACTCCTGGTAGAAGATGTGCACACCGACACTTCATCACCTACAGTGCACACCCTCAGGCCCACTTTGGAAATGCTTGTATTTTGAGAGCCAAGTAAAAATTGAGGTTTTACATCTTTCAGACACAACTAGAGAGAAACTGAATTTGGAAGGGACCTCTGAAAATGTCCAGCCCAATCTCCTGCTCAAAGCAGGTTAACTTACAAGTTAGACCAGGATGCTTAGGGCCTTGCCTCTGCAAATTTTGAAACCTTTCAAACATTGAGTTAGGCAGCTCATTTCCTCTAATTACACTCTTAAGCAGTGAACAGTTTTTTCATTTGTTCAGATACAAATTCTTCACTGCAACTTCTACAGCTGCTTGTGCCCAAACTGAGCGTGTTGGCACAGCCTAGCCCCAGGCTTTCCTTCCTTAGGCAGGGGAAGGCTGCACGAAGATCCACCCTTGGGCTTCTCCAGGAAAAAAAAATTAAATTAAATCAAGGTCCTTCAGCCTCTGCCTCTGCCCTGAGCACTCCAGCAGCAAGTCCATTCAACCAAGTCCCCACTGGAACGTGGTGCTTGGAAATTACAATTTGATTGACTTCCTGCTAATGGGCAAATTTCAGCTTGAAAGCACAAGGACCCCAATTTCATCTTTTCTCCATTTGCTGCTTCATCTATTATTGATTACATCACAATGGATTAATAGGATATTAATTATAGATTAAACAATATGTGGCAGTGGTTTTAACTGGTTTTTAAATAAACAAGACTTAAAAGATGAGTCTTAGCAAGTACAACTAGAAATACCATGGAAATGAAATAAGCTCAACAAGTTGAAGTATGATTACATATCTCAGAGTCAGAATTTTCTGCCAAAGGTTTCAGACTGCTCAACACCAAGAGCAGGCATACTGAATTATTCACATCCAGAATTTATTTTTAAGACTTTGGGCTGTATTTAATTGAACTGGAAGTCAATACCACAGTCCATTTCTGGAATAGAGTTGTCACCTTTAGAGCTAAAAGAATCAACAAACTCAAAACTTATTAAGAAGACAAATTGAACTGAACTGCTGTTTTTATTTGAAGATAATTTAAAAGTACCCAACAGTTATAAAGTCTGGGCTTCCAAGCTGATAACAAAGGTGATATATAAATCCATCCCAATAGTCACTTATTGATTAGCCACCTGAAAACTCCCAGCACTAAATGATTACTAATAAAGGTTACTAAGAAAATACCACACAATTTTTTGCATTGTCTCAACTCTTTAAACAGAAATAACTGTTCAGGTACTTGTTTTACAAAGTCTTTTCTAGGATTATATTAAATAAGTGTTGTTGTGACACTTCGCCATCACAGAGTATAGGAAAAATCATCATGGATACACTGAAAAAGAGTGATCCAATTTAAAACTAGTCAGATTATAATTATTTTCTTATAATCTTAAACAGGGAAACTTTCACAATGGGTAATTTGTTCATGTAGGTACTTGTCATGAGGTGCCACCTTGTGCTCCTGTCAGATATTTTGGTGTTCGTAAATCTTTCTCCATTTTTGGCAATAGGAGTACCTGGTTTTCTCTATTGTAGGGAGACTGGTGATGAAAAACAATTATTTACATTAATGTAACAGAAAGCCCAGCTCCTCTAGTAGATTTTTAGAAGGGTCATTTTTGATGCCCTCGTGCTTGCAGCTGACCACAGGCTGTGAGAAACCACCCCAGTGAGAACATCACTGGAGGCATCACTTCCTACAGGCCACGTGGTGGGATGGATTCCTCCTCCTCCTCCCTGCTTTGAAACTAAGTGCTGATGTGGCTAATTTACCATAAATTTACATTCAATTATGCTTGGCCATTACTAGTCAGGACACTTCTAGAGGTTACCCCAAAAAGCAATTTGCCCTTTAAAGAGTGGCAGCTTTTTCCTCTGGGGACTGAATCCCGACCTCACACGTGTTCCCCTTTAATTCCCTGTATCCTTTGCAATTGATTTCTGGGGCCCAAAGATCAATCTTTGCACAGCATGTCCTCCACACAGAGACCAGGAGGGCTCGAGGCACGCTCGACCTCTAATGCCATAAGGAACAAAACACTGGCAGATTTTTAAACCAGCAATCAGAATTTTTATTTCTGAGCATTGTCTTCCCAAGGATTTGGGTATTTTTTCAGGTGTGCCATTGCAGTCTACACAGTGCCATCTAACAGGATGGAAAACCCCCTAAAGAGCAAGATCACTGATCCATCTATCTCTATTCTCTCATCTCTTAAGATTCAAAAGCAAAGATCTATGCAGCATGAGATGAAATACTGCCGTAGCCTCATGTTAATTCAAGTTGGCCAATAAAACACTTGTAGCAAATTGTAAGCAAAGGCTGGAAATACAATCTAGCTGTAAATTACCAGCTCCCCCATGGGAAACCTCAGTTACAGACTTCCCTGCTCATGTTTTAGCAATTGCATAAGAAGTATGTAAAGCTGTTGGTTGATATTCCTTACAGGAATGGTGCTGACTTGCCTCAGAAGGGTCTGGAACAAGCCTGCCTGCGTCAAAAAATGATCCTATGACAGCAGAATATTGATGACGACAGGAGGAACATTCCTGAACCACCAGCAGCAAATACAAATGGAGTAATAAACACATGACCCCATCTGAAATGGTGCTGCTCCCACTCACAGAGCTGACGTCATGAGAAACTGGGCATTTTTAACCCTGTACTCACAGCAGTTTCTCTAAGGCTATTTAAGAGTTTAGACTGAAAAGAGTGTGCTGAAGTTGTTCCACTACAGCAAATTTTGCTGCAAACGTAAAGGATTCTATTAACAGCTCGAAGCTGATCTCACTCCTCCCCTGCATTATTACGCTACAGAAACGGGCGTTCACAGTGTATCGCAGATTTTCAAAGGTTTTTATTTCAGCAGCCAGGATCTCTTTTCTTTCCATACCAACCACACAACATTGCTACAGATCAGCAGCAAAAACGTTTAGGTTATCTTACAATCATGGCAATATGCTGTGGTTAATTAAAACTACCTATGTCAAAATTACAAATTTCCACTGCATTCTCCTCTTTTCTTAAAGGGCAAAATATTTAAACCAGCAAGAAGGGGGAAAAAAAACCCCACCCCAAACCAGAAACCCAAACAAAACCTACAGAATTTCAATGCAGTAGCCCTGCACAGGCTGCAGGACTGAGAAAGCACTTGGCCTGCAGGCAGGAGTGTAGGCAGCAGTTACTGTAGAAACCGAGCTCTTCCCTGCTTTTCTCTGAGCAAAAGAAAGACACAAAAGAGCTGGAAAACAGCGATCGATGGGAAGCAGCTTATAAAGCTGCTTGTCACATCTGCTGCAGGAAAACCAGACACTAATTCATTAAAACTGCTCATGTAATGCCTCTGGAATTTGAGGCTCCCCAGCCTGTGAATACAAAAGAAACTCCGCCTATGGAAACACTGCATTTTCGGGTGTTTAGCATCTCTGTACACAAAAGCTGTATGCAGAGCCAGGTTGTGTGGTCTCAATCTCTATATTTTCTACTAAACTATAAAAACAATTTAACATTTGTCCAAAAGCTTGAATGCCTCCTACCTCTGCCAAATTGCAAACAGTCCCGACATACATCACTCTATATAACACAACAGCTTCCTGCTTAAAAAACACAAACAAAACACTTGCAGCAAGAAAACAAATCAATTACTGTTTTTACTTCCTTCCAGATAATTGCATTTAACCATAAATATGCAAGCTCCAACTTTCTCTGTGACTGTAAATGCCAGTCCAAAACTTTCCATAAAGCACAGGATTTACAACCACAGCTGAGCCAAAGCTGACAAACCAAACCCACTCCATCCTTTACCATCAAGTTGGCTGCTTACAAGTGCCTGGCACCTCAGTCTCAGTCACAGGGTACTGGTGGGGGTGCAAAAGTTCATATGGAAACACTGAGGTACTAATAATATCAATCAGTGTGAAATAAAAGCTATCAGCAAAGCAAAGCAAACTGCTGGGAGCCAAGCAGACAGTTCCTGGCATCTCACATTCCTTACAATTAAAGCAGTAGGAGGAGTACAGTGAACAAGTGCTGTCATGATGTGTTTTGACGCAAGCATAATCATAAAAAAAGCACTTCTGACTCATACATTACTTTAGTAACAAAAGCCTTCATTTATTACCTCATCAGAGACCTGCATTCCATTGCAAAATTATGCTCAAACTTCCTAATCATTACCAAGAGAGCAGCTACCCACTGAGGCAGGCTTCACAATGATTATTCCAGATTCAAGGAAGCAAAGTTTATTTTAGATGGGCTTTTCAAGGCAGAACTCTGCTTCCAAGAGCAGCACAACCTTTCATTTGACACAGAAATCCATGACTAACTCAGGCCATTGAAGAATGACAAAAACTGCTTCCTACCAACTCCAACTTTGAGTAGACAGCAGTGTTTAATTTTCCCCCTAAATCTGCCTGTCTGGTCAAAGAATAGGCTTTTTCCAGCCTCCTCTCACAGAGCTATGGGCATTAATTAAATTTCACAGTTGCCTACCTAAAGATGTTTGATGGTCAAGAGCCATTCCATATTTGCTTCACTGTGCTGACACTGCTGGGCTGGGAGTCTTAACAGAAACCAAGATTTTGTATTATATTCTGAGATTTTTTTAATAAACCAAGCATGTTCTCCAGAATATTTGTTCTAACAACTTTTCAATTTTCTTTCTACTTGCAAATTCCTAAAACTTTTCTCCTGAATGTGCAGACCCTCTAGAAACGTTCTGTGCACTGACTGCTCCACAGTGTGACATAAATTTAGGTTCCTTTGTCATTTGTGTGGACACTCAAGAACCAATTAAGAGCCAAACGGTCTGAAAAGCCACAAAGTAAAGAAACTAATCTACAACAAGCACGTTGTTATTGGAAAATATCCTTCAAGAAGCACTCCTCCTCCTGAGCTTTTCTGAGACCATGCCAAGTTCTCAAATTGTGGGCTGTGTAAGGGGCAAGAGGAAAGAACAGAAGGATAAAAGCAAATAAAAACAACAGACATGATTTAACCAGTCAAAGAGTCACGCAAGCAGAAATCTGTCCAGGAATAATAAAAAAAAAAAATAGACTCAATAAAAGTTTTCATGAGAACACAGGCCAATCATTGTCATGTACAGAAGCAGCACCAGCACAGAGAAGGAAGGGTAGAGCAGGGCCACAGGAGGCAAGGGATTAATGCCTCCAAGCATAAACCTGGGCCCATGTTTGTCATCTGTCTCTAGAGCGAGTAAAAATGGGCAGACACTTCATGATGCCCATGACACAGAAGGGAAAAGCCCAAAGTGCTTGGGATCAGGGCTGGGATGGCTGTGCTGCACTGGTTTAAAGGGAGTTTAGGAGCAGACACACACACACTCCTACTCACACCTCTTCAACATGAAGCAAAATGAAACCCACTCCAAATATCTCCTAAAGTAATGAATACAAACCAAGATTCCCAAAGCACAGGTTCCTCCCAGGCTCTCTGCAATAAAAGCCTGACCTCAGGGATGTTTCATGGCATACAGGGATGTGACAGCTCTGTGCTCCAAACAGGGCAGGCTCTCCCTGGCCTCCTGCTCCCAGCCACCATGACTCCAGTTCCCTGCTTCCAGGAGCACTGCTATCTCCAGTGATATATACTGATTCAGCAGAAAACTGCTCAAGTTGAAATGTAGAAGTCTGTTGATGCTTTAGCAAGTTTAAGCCACCTCATAATCTAATCTTGCTTCAAAAAGTCATCATGAGACCTGAATTTAAAAGCTGTGCTGTACTATATTACACAAGACAACACTCCCAATATGCAGCTGTTCTAACCATTCTATTTGAAAGCTTGAGATTTGAACTAATATAGAAGGATAAGCTTCCAAAACTAATTTCTGTGCTACTTTCAAGGTCTTAACTATAACTATGCCACTGCTGTCCCTTTCATTAGAAAACACTGACATACTGCACAAAGGTCAGCTTGGTAAATCCAGTGGGTTTTGAACTCTAAGGCACAGCAAAGTTTAGGGACAGCAGCATTCACATGGGAACAGTGTATGTAAGATAGCCTGAAGGACAAGGAAAAACAGCTCCAAGTGTCTTCAAAATCAAAGAGGAGGGAGGGAGTTAGAGATCACCCTGCACACCAAGTAATGCCCTTCAAAACCCAAGGGACTGGTTTTAAAAGACAAGGAAAAGCTCTTCCCTGATAAAAACTCTGGAAAAGAGTACTGAAATTTCATCATCTGCCTGCCCATGGAGTATTATTCCCATTTTCAAAAACAGATTAAACGGATTTGTGACTTGGCCAAGCCGTTTTGGCAAGTGTGCAACAGAGTTAGGAACAGAACGTATTTTTCCCAACACCCAATCTTTGTTTAAACCATTGGATCATCCCCCAATTCTTCCTTTTTCTACAACCACTTTAAGAGGCAAAACATCAAGTGAGAGACATGTCTACAGGAAAAGGGAGAGTAGCTCATTAAATTAGACTGAAGTACTTCAATCAAAGTTTGTTGCACAAGAGGAGCTGTTTAAGGAGCACAGAAGTAGTGGCTGTGAAGCCTACACAGGAAAAAGCAACACATATATCTTAAGCCATATATCACATTGTCCCAAACACAGCTAAAGGAACTTTCATTTCATCAGTACTTTACTATTACACCATGAAAACTGCTTATTAAATGCATACATTCTAATTAAAATCTATACAGTTAAGTACTGAAGGGTTTGGGGATGCTAAACGACACAAACCTCATTTCCTATGTATCTAGGAGAAGCAAGACTTTCCCCCCCTTATTGCAGAGAAGAAAATTAAAGCAATATTTCAGATAATTAAAAAAAAATAAAGAAGCAAAAGCTAAAATTTCTATCCTAATACTGAAAAGTATGTGGAGAAAAATAATTCTTCATTTGCTGTCCCCCAAGGAGTTCCTCATTCCAGGTGACAAACAGCTGCCAGGTTATTACACGTGTTACTCACTCCTGTCACTTGTCCTGTGCAGAACCACCCCAAAACATCCCTGCAATGCATGCCTGGAGGTGTTCAACAACAAGGGCACATCCTCCCCATGGTGATACTGAAGGACTCATTTTCATTTTGTTTATCTGTGCTATAGCTACTGATTTTAATTAACCATACTCCTACCCTGCCCAATACCAACAGAATGAAATTGAAAAATCTTTCACTGGCCAGAAACAGCCAGACTTTTTTTTTCCTTTTTTTCTGCAATAACCAAACTGCTTTAGTGATGAAAGCACTATTTTCACTTTTTATTTCTTGTCTTATGTAAATGAAGGACAGTGCTGTACACTCTTCAGCCTGGGTTTACTTTAACTGCATTCCTGCAGCCAGGGTCAGAATCCACAATGACCAAATCAATCCCACACAACAAAGAATGTGGAATGGAGGGTGATGACAAAAGCATCTCCTTAGGTTGTATGAACCAAATCTGACATTTTCTGAGAATAAACCAACCATGTCTTGAGAGCAGTTTCTTTTGGTTTAGCTTCAAATTCCAACCTTTTTTTTATTGTTATTGTTTTGTGACTTAGCTCTTCCAGACCATTGAATTTTCTAAAAACAGAGTACCTAAAAGGAAAAAAAATGGTCTTGGTACATAATATATTGTTTCACACTGCTTCAACCTCTGGTAATTCTGTGAAACATGTCAGAGCCAAAGCAACTTTGTAGGCAGTAACTGACACAGTATCAGTTAAAGACTTCCAGAATAAATACTAATATTGAGCTGACTCTTCATTCCAGCACACAAATTGATGTAATTAAGTTTATAAAATGATTGAAATGCTGAAAAAAGTGAGCTGCAATCAACACCAGAAAGGTTCTTAAGCAGGGGAAGATCCTATCAAACTGCTGAAACAATTAAACTTCACTGGATGAGCGGAAACTTGCAAAGCTTTCCTACACTGAGCTATAGAAAAAGCCAGGTGTCTTCATTTCACCCTCCCTGGAAAAGCAAGTGACATTTGTCCAAGTCAGGCTTTATCAACTGAACATCTTCCCTCAATGGAACTGTCAAAACAGTCATATAACAAAAAATCCCCCAAAATATCAATTATAAATTCCCCACACATCTGTAAGCTGGATCTTCCCTCTAGCAGAATACCATTTGCTGTTAAAATTACATTTCTGTCATGCACAAATATTGATTGCTACAAATTCATAAATTTTTTGTAGTGAAATTCCAACCCAAGATTGCATATTTAACAATTTCAGCAGTCATAGGATTACTTCAAAATTCCACTGCAGAATCTACTTGTCTGGCAAAGCTGAATGCACATGAGCTCAATGCACATGCTGCTGCACAAAGAGAACTGCAAACACTAATTTTCATAGCACTTAAATTAACGTGTTTCCATTTACACTTAAGAATCAACTGATATATGAAAGATTTGGATTTTCAGAAAGATGTGCTGTGGTGAAATGAAATGTTAATCTCTAGTTACAGAAAGTGTTTCCTTTTTTTTTTCCTGTATGTATACAGCATTATACTACACTGTCAATAATGACAAAAAACTTTGATTCTGAGAATATATTTTTTTTCAATCCCTATGTCACTACAGGAAGCACCACAAAAAAGGGGCATTTCCCATAATCACCAAGGGACCCCAAAGTTAAATTTACCATAAATACTGAAGTAGCAGCAAACACCACTACAGTTGTGGAGACCATTTCCCCTGTTTTTAACTCATACACTTTATAATCTCAGAAACATCCATCTGGAAAAGTAAAAGATTAATATTTTAAGTCCTATTAAGGAACAGCAAAGCAAAACTGGCAATGATAAATATGAATCTAAGACATTTTGACAATTCTGGAGAGCATGACCATGGCCTTACCCAGCATTTAATAATATTTATGCCTTCCCAGTACACAACAACACACAGGCTTTAGGTCAGAAAAGCTAAAAACGAAGATGTACCTTAGAGGATCAAAATCAGTCTGTATAAACCTGCATTTTTTCAACATCCTTTCTCAAAATAAGAAATCATCAGGATTTTTTTACAAGTTGCTCATTAAATGTTAACTTTAATGCACAAGTGTGTTTGTTATGTTTTTCACAGAGTCAAAAAGTTGCATTAGATATTTTTAAACTACCATTCCTTTAATCATCACCAGGAGTCACATCAGGAAGACCTTACGAACACTAATTAGTTCATTTATAAATTATACCTTTCACTCAGTTTTGCTCACTCTCCTGAGAAAACCCCAGTGAGTTTATATGAAAGTGCCAGGAGAATTAGTGACTTTTCCCCAAGAAATGCAAAGGTAACAGGACACAACACCTCCACCTCATACAGACAGCTTGAAAGACAACAAGAAACCCTGAATTCTTAATCATAATTCACAAAATAAAACACAAAGTTTAACAGAGACTACAGAAAGTGCTTATCAAATATCTGTGTTTGAAGATACGTCTGTGGTGAAGCACAAAACGAGAACCATCAACCACACAAACAGTTTGGACCTACTAAAAATAGCACCAGCACAGCTTTGTTGTTTTTCCAGTCCAACTTCATTGTCCACAGTGGTCTCCTTTGGTTTTTTAACTCCAAGGTTTGTGGCTCACATCCATGAGCAGAAGCACTAAGGATTTCTCCTGCCTGGGCAGTAGGTGGCCAGAAGACCTCGGCTTGTTAAACCCCTCAGAGATACAACCAAAAAAGCAGCACCAACTGACCCAGCCAAACAATGTTTTATAAGAAAATAGTATTCTTTGGGGTTAGTGTGAGAACCACACTGAGGGATCCAGTGCTGCATAAGGGCAGCGTAAGGAGTGCTCCAGGCTCACCCTGGAGAAAAGGAGGCTCAGGGAGGAGCTTCTGACAGGAGAGTGCAGCCAGGTGGGGGTCGGGCTCTGCCCCCAGGGAACGAGGGACAGGACAAGAGGAAAGGGCCTCAACTTGAGCCAGGGAGGTTTAGGCTGGAAATGAGGAAAAATATCCTCACAGAAAGGGTGATCAGTCCCTGGCACAGGCTGCCCAGGGCACTGGCAGCCCTTGCAGACAGGATAAGGAATCACAAAGAGTAAGACCTTCCAAGAGGAGCCAACTTTCACACTGGCCCACCCTGAACATCTTTATCCATGATCTGCTCAGGGGGACTGAGAGCAGCCTCAGTCATTTTGCAGATGATGCCACGCTGGGTGGGAGTGGGGCCCTGCTGGGATGTTTTGCAGAGGGATCTGCACAGGCTGGAACCATGGGCTGAGACCAATGGTTGTGAGGTTTAACCAGGGCTGGAACCATGGGCTGAGACCAATGGTTGTGAGTTTTAACCAGGCCAGGTGCTGCTGAGTGCTGCACTCGAGTCACAACAGGCTGGGGAAGGGTGGCTGGCAAGCTCCTGCTGGAAAAGGACGGGGAGCACTGGCCAACAGCAGCTAAACATCAGCCCAAGTAGCCACAATGGCCAATGGCACTTGGCCTGTAGCAGCCATGGTGTGGTCACGGCCAGGGCCTGTCCCCTGTGCTGGGCACACCTCAAACCTTGTGACAGTTTAGGGCCCCTCACTACAAGAAAGGCATGGTGGGGCTGACACATGGCCAGGAAAGGGAACAGAGCTGGGGAAGGAGCTGGAGCACCAAGAGCAGCTGAGGGAGCTGGGGGGGCCACAGACAGTGACTTGCAGACGGGTGGGGGTTGGGCTCTGCCCCCAGGGAACGAGGGACAGGACAAGAGGAAATGGCCTCAAGCTGTGCCACGGGAGGTTCAAGTTGGATATGAGGAAAAAATTTCTTACAGAAAGGGTGGTCAGTCCCTGGCACAGGCTGCTGAGGACAGTGCTGGAGTCACCATCCCTGGAGGGATTTAGATGACGTGTGGTTGTGGCACTTGGGGACATGGGTTAGTGGTGGCCCTGGCAGTGCTGGGTCAATGGTTGGACTTAATGACCTTGAAGATCATTTCCAACTAAAAAATTCTCTGATTCTATGAAATGCTAATAAAACTGCATTATCAATCTTATATTAATATATCTTCCCATAATGGTAATGGAAAAAGTTGCACTTCTGACTTGACAGAAAATTAATCCCAAGCCTCTCCCCCTTCTCTTCCCAGGGATTGTTTTTCAGGCCCACCAGTAAACTAATCTGACTTGAGCACACAACATGAACACCAAAGCTCTCACACAGGGCAGGACAGGAAGATTCTTCCAGCTCTAACTCCCAATTAGTTTGTTTTAAATAACCTAGAAACCAAAGGGTTAGTTACAGTTTATCTGCAGGGCCTGGATTTTATTGAAAGGTATGGTTAAAACAAGGAGAAAGTGCTGTTTTAATGAACCTGCACTACTGTAGCAATCAAATGTGAATGTTTAAAAAAGGCTTCTAAAAACAGAAACCATGAGAAGAACACTTTAAATTACTGCAAATGCTTGAAAAATCAAGTTTACCAACGCACCAAAAACGAGAAGCAAAAGCCTTCTGTAACAGTGTATCCTTTAAATCAACACAGTTCCAGGAGAAAACTGAATTTAAAAGAATAATCTATATAAAGAAGTATGCAATGCTAAGCCTGTTACCTACAGTGCACACAAATAACTCCGAGATGATTCATTCTGAAAAGCTCACCAAGTCCAATTAATTTTGTGTCAAGCCTGATCCCATCCAAGAGGTAACACTCCCTAAAATGTTATGAAACACACAGCAAAGATGCAGTATATTTGTATGTACATTAAAGTTTTATCTCCTGTTGCTCTCCAGAGCTCCCCAGCCCATCAGTCTGGGTTGGTGCTCACTCATTTTGTACCAGAATCCACAGCCCAGAGTTGCTGCAAATGAAGAGTCACAAGCAGTCTGGGAACACGAGCTGTCATCAAAAATCAGTTTAAAATCAGAAAAGGCCCATGGAGTGTCTGCTTCACATCATTTATCTAACCAAAGATGACAAGGGATGAGGGAAAAACCCTGCCATTTCACAGACGTGAAACATAAGAGTGAAAAATTGACACAGAGAAGAGGTATCACAGCTAACTAATGAATATAGACCAAGTCCCAAAAGATTAAGTGTAAGGTCATTTTATCTCTCAATTACAAGTCAAAAATAATCAGACTGGTCTCCACAGCTTCAATGACATTACCACAGGAGTTACCTGGGATGGCATCCTAAGAGAATGAGCACAAACAAAATAGGGGTGGGGGTGGTGGTAAACAAAGAAGAGAAATTTAGAAATACAGAATCAACAGAAAGAGTAGAAAAGAAGATTAAAAAAAAAAACAACAACAAAACTAAAAAAGAAACAAAAGGCTCAGTGCTTGATACTGACAGAGGGGAGAAAACCCCTCAAAAATAAACAGCTTGTAACAAAAAAGTAAATAATTCATGGCCTGGGCTGAAGTGGGGGCATGTGCTGGTCATATGTTCAGCGTATGTTACTGGCACCACTCACCAGCATGTTCCATGTTGTAATAGCTCAAACATTTCGAGCTGAACTGTGCTGCCTTCAGGGACGACATGATCTGGGCAGCCCTGACGAAACACACACCACTCCACACGAACACAGGCTAATTTTGGCTCACAGGTTATTTCTCCATACTCCAAACAATGCTTTGCTTGGCACTAACACACTTCAAGAGCTTATATTAAATAGAAGCAGTGGTAGCGTGAAGCAACCTTTAAAAGCAGCAGACTCAGTTTATCTAAGATTACATAAAATGACTACTGTGGTGTCTGTGGCTCCTCGAGGCCACTCTGTGCACATTTCAACTGCTCTGCCCCCTTTGAAGCTGTGCACAATCCTCTGTGCAGTCACCACCTCAAACACAGCAATACAGAACACCATGCCACCCGTGGCCCAGATGACAGTGAAATGCAATGGGGATGTTTTAAGACTCCAAAACACAACAGGGGAAAAACCCTGATTCAGATGGAGTTCAAACATGCAACTTCAAACACCTGCTGTCTGCAGCAGCCAGCTCTGCTTCCCCACTCCAGTCATTTCCACTCCTGTCAAAGCTGTACAAGAATGCTGCCTCTGCTGCTGACACACAGATCCTTTGGGGAAGGATCACCCCCTCTGCTGCCCAAATCAGCCCCTTCTGCACCCAAACCAGTAGCTACTATGAGATCCATTTACTTCCTTTTTAATACCTATCATGTAGTATTTTCCTTTCAAATCCCCCAGAGTGATTGCTCTTTCCTTTGTATTTTTATATTAAATCATTACCTCCACAAGTCAAATCCTGTCTCCATTTAGAACATCTTTAAGAGGGTTATTCTAATGACTTAAAGATGGTGTGAACCATCACAAGTATATAAGGACCTTTCAGATTTAAAAATAAAAGTCTCCTTCATTCAGTGAAGAACTTGCTAAGTCCAGCTCCTTGCTCTGAGTCAGACACTGTCAGTATGCCCTCAATCAGCAATTTATTTACCACAAAACACCCCTATAAAACATAGGGCAGTTGTATATACTCTCTTCTTTACATCTCCTAAGGAAGGTTGGAATGAGCAGCTCCCATAAAAACAAAACAGTCACAAGAAGGACAAAATTGCTGGTGTAACAGGCCCAGTAAGCAATGCTCCCCTAACCAGAGCCCAGGGATGTCCCAGCTGAAGAGCAATGTCACTGCAACAGGCTCCCCTCTATTCATCTGAGAGTAATTAACCCTAAGCTGCTTTGACCTTCCAGATAAGGAATTTTACTGGAAGAACAAGAAAACCACCAAGCACTGTAATATCAAATGTTGTTGCAAAAAGAACAAATTGCAGAAACAGGAGTTTCCTTGGGGCTGAGGCACACCAACACCTTTCAGTACAAGAATGGAATCAGAGTCTGAGTATTATGAGACCTACCAAAAACACACCCTGCCTCACTGAGCCCCCAAACAAAGGGACCTGGATCACATCCCTACACTGCATCTCCCAGGTTCATTTCCACAACATTAGGATTTTTCTTTTTTCATTTCAAAAACTGTGGAAAAACCTAATTTTCACAACCAACATAATTTTCACAACCAACATTTTTGAATAAACCATCTTACTCAGTTTCTTCTCCTGTACTCAAAATCACACTCTCCCACACTATGGTTATTTTGTATTCTATGCAGCCATGCTTTCCAGCTCTTCAGATGAAGTTCAATTATTTTATGGCACACTTTCCAGCTAACTCAAAGAATGCACATAGACAAATACAAATAATCTTTCCTTCAGCTACTATTAAGCCAAAATAACTTCAAAACACTACCCCCAAACTTAAAACTTCTACAGATTTTTATTTTATCCTTCTGGCTGAGGGTTGAATTATTTATATTCAGATGCTTCTTTGACTCTTTTGCAAGGCTTGCAAGGCTTCTTTTCTTTAAAGGCTTCAAACCACCCAGTTTGCTGATAGCCCTAGATAACAGTGAATAACCTCACGTAAGAATCTTGTGTACTTACTAGTCCACAGCAGACCAAACTTATTTATAGCTAAGTAGCAAGCTGGGGTTAGTGATCTCTTCCAGGCTCAACAATCTTCCAACCTCAGAATAACCACCCCATAAAACAAGCAGGGCTATTTCACTACTGACAGGAAAGTCAACATCTGTGTAGGAGCGTGTGCTGGCAGATGAGTGCTCTGGCTGCCTGCACTGCAGGAGACAGCAAAAGCCATTCATAACAGGCCAAAATTCAGGAAGGAAATTTAAAATCTTCATCAGGACTTGCTTTGAATTTAACTTGTATATTTAAAGAGAGAAAGGTGGAAGGATCTGAGTTCTCTTCCCAACTATGAATGAGGTTTTTAGTTTTATCTTGTGATGGTTTAACAATTAGTGCCATTTTTTCTCTATCTGAGATAATATTCCCTATATCCTGTGATGCAGTTAAGGAAAAATTACTATATGAGGAAACATCTTAAGTCACCAAAAAAATCTCAAAAAAGAAAACAGAGGAAGAACTAAAGAAAACGGTGTCTTTTAAAAGTTCTAACAGAATTCTGGCAGAATCTCAGTTCTTATGAACTTTTGTTACAGAAAGGGTGAATATTCATAGACTAGTTACATTTCTCAGCTTTATGGGCAGACCAATACCAGGAAGAAGTTCTAAAAACAAAGGTTTGAATTTAAGAGGATAAACAAACAACTGAACTTCTCCTGTGGTTTTTACCTATTGCATCTCTTTCCTGTGTTGCTACACGCATCTGTCACATGAACATTTTAACTGAAACCCTGTGGTTTCCATGTCCAAAACGTCCCTGTCAATTATCAATATCTAGAAAGCTGAATGAATAATTCTGTACTGAACCACAAACTGTAGAGCCCACCCTGCACTTCAACTTCAGCCCTGCATTCATTTCAGAACCTGCATTCCCAGCAGAGGGGAACCACCTCAAACTGCTGCATTTGCTCTTCCACTCACTGATGCAGCTGCAAAAGCAGTGCCAGGATCTTGACAGTCTCATTGAGAGTAGGGCTGCATGAGGATGCATTTCATCATGATTTTTCATCATTCTATGAGAATCTTATCACCCAATCAAGTAATTTTAACGAAGTTACTTAAGAATATATTGCACACTCTTCAAAGCAGGATTTTGATAGCATTTGAACATAGTCAGAGTTTGCCTTGCAGCCCCTAATGCTGCTAAAAGCAAAAATGTTCAGTAATATGAAAGGGCAGAGAGGACCAAACCACTAACCCCCTCTACCTGATCAAAAAACCTTTTGTGAGACCACAGAAGTGCTTTGGCTGGTTTCTCCAAAAGAAGTGTATCAAGTGATGACCATGCCAAGCAGATCAGACAGAAACACCTCTAGAACTTTATGTGAGCCTAACCCAGCCACACCCAGGACATTCACACACCTAAGGAAAGAAAACAACTCACTTCCTTGAACGCCTCTTTGCTTAATGCATTGTTTACTGCTTTCATCTGTGGAAGTGATAAACAGGGGTTTGATTGATGATCATTTAAGTAACTCACCCCTATTAACCTCTGTCAGCATCCAAGTCCACCAAACACTGCACAGAAACGAAGGGTGGCATTTGCCACCCTCTGCTCCTCCTGCAAGGCTTGGTTCTCCTGCAATGCTGCACCTCACTCCCCTTGGCAGAAGGCTCAGAGAGAAGGTGAGCAGTCAGTTCCATCAGATCAGGAAGCCCATGCACAGTTACCTCCAAGCCTCCAGCCCGAGTAGTTTTGGAATGCTGGATCAACCCCACTGACTGAATTACAAAGAGCACACTTCCCTTTGATGACACTCTGGGTTTGCTGTCCTGCATAAAGAGGCAAAAGCTCTCTCCAAATCACACCTTTGTTAGAGATCTTTCTACAACCTATCAAGCTGAGGCCCTCAGAAGACACCACAGGACATCCAGATCATAGGTGATCTACCTGCACTGTCAACTTCAGCAGATTAATGTATTTTCTGAAAAAGGACTATCCACATATGCAGCCCTTGCAGTGAAAGATGTAAAAATCAGTGAAGTTTGTACAATTATCTTTCCTTTCAGGCAGTCCATAGAATGCTGCACAAACTCTAATCACCTGCCTGCCTTACAGATAGAGAAGTCTTTCTGAAATATAAGGGCTTTTTTGGGACCCCCACACACTACAAACAAAAACCACATATAAAATTATTTTTAAAAATATCATCTACCTCCACTATATCCTTAATGTTCAATTTTCCCTAGAGCTTGTAACTCCACTGCTGCACAATATACCACTAACTGGACTAGTGACCCGTGCAGCAAAGCCTGGATTTAGGCAGGAGCCAGGCTGATTTAGTATAGGAATGCAGGGCATACATTAATTAACTCTGTCCTCTGCTACGAGATGATCCACAGCCAAGGAACTCACACCCTTTTTTCTCTGTGTATTCACATTTACAGAGAGATAAAAACAGAGAGCCAGAAAGTACAGATTAACCAAAGATATGACACCATCAAGTCATGTCAGCATCCTGTCTATTTACAGTTCATCTTTTTGAAAAAAAAAATTAATTTAACATAACCTCTACCAAAAAGCATGCTGTCACAAGAACTTTAAGGATTGAAACATTTTTACATTGCATTGCAAGCCCTTTTTTAGTACATCAAAATTAGTTTTGGCCTTACACTGTTTTGAATCTTGCTTTTCCTTTCCATTTTTATTTCATATAGCATAAACAGCTCCTATAACTGCAACTCCTTAATGTACAATTCCACAAGTTCCAGCCAGCTGACTGCTGCCCAAAGTCTGTGCAGGCCCACCATGTACTCCACTGCCTGCCAGACCTCTGTGAGCCTCTTCAATGCAACAGCAAAGCACCCAAAAATAGCAAAAAAAGCAGAGAGCAGCAGCATCTGAACATCTGATGAGCTCCAAGGGCAGCCCAACCTGCAGTCAGGACCTTCCCTCCTGTGCCCCACTGCAGCACCTTGGATTAGCTCAGATGTTCACCAAGGCACAGCCCATGATCCCAAAAAGTGCGACCCCAGATCCTTCTGAATCACATTTCCCAAATAAATATCCAAGTCAGAGACTCCTTACACTCTTTAAGGACAACAATTCCATTATCTCAGCCTCAGCCCTTAAACTTGAGATGATCTTAATCTTCCATCTTTCTTCAAGCCTCCCAGCACACCCCTTCACTCCTCTCCATGCAACTACAATCCCCAGAATATCCTGCCCATATTCTAAAGGAAAACACCTTGGGCCCACGTCCTCATCTTTCCACATGGATTAACTGAATTCCCCTCTTCCATTTTTCTAATCTCTAAGGGGTATGATGCTAAAATCAATCACAGAATATCCTGAGTTGGAAGGGACCCACACAGATCAGAGCCCAACTCCTGGCCCTGCACATGGCAATCCCATTGTGTGCTTGAGAGCATTTATCCTCTTTATCGTTATTTTTGCTTACTTAAATAACCAGTTTGCTCTGACACAAATTTAAACTTATCCCCACAGGGAATTTCATGTGAATAAATTCACCCTTCTCTAAGGCTTAGTCATTTTAAAATCTTATTTCTCTGTCTCCTTCATTACTCTGCAGGCCTTCTTCACCTGCCTAGAAAGACCAGAAGATTGCAGAATCACCCAAGAAGGGAAATTCTTTTCTGTAAGAGCCAGGTTCCATCATTTATCCTTCACAATTAGTTCCCTTGTGTGTTTACTGCATTGATTCTAACCAACAAGCTTGATTACTACAGAAGTGTATAAACTACATGTCAAGGCCTTGTCTGCTCAAGTTATATTCTGCCTAGAACACCCAAATACATCCAGAGGACAATACAAAGTGATAAATGAATTTTTTGCTGCATTCTCAGTCTTAAAAAACAACAAGGAGAACATCAAAAACAAACAAACAAACAAACAAAAGCTAGAGAACTGTGTTTATATCTTCATAAACAATCAGACTTTTACCTTACAGATAGTAAAACATATATTGCACGCTGGGCTAAGACATCAACATTTCAGCTACAGCTTTTTGAGGAAATTGATGCTTCAGAAGAAATTAAACTACTTTTTTCCCAGCTGTGACAGGGAAAAAAAGGAAGAAAATAAGGAAAAGGGTAGGCAAAATACCTGCTCCCATACTGGAACACATCAGTGAAAATCAAAACTTAAAAGTAACTTCTATCAATACATTAACTCATCCACACCATTTCTGAAGCAGAACCACACATTTAATCTTCATTTAAGTGATTTAAAAACTTGAATTTAACTTCACCACAAGGTGTAAAGACACTAACCTGATTTCTTATCAACACAAGAATTAAGCTGCTTATACCTCAAGAGCTGTATCTAAGACTTACTTGAAGAACAAAAGTTTCCACAGGATCACTTTATATTACACAAAAATTATCTCTAAAACAGTGCAGTGTCCTCCAATACAAAGAGTATGACACAGTGAATAAAAGCATCAACATCAGTGTGAGAACACTACTGGCAAGTGTAAATAAACAAACACCCAACTGGATGTTTGATGTTTTAGAAGTAATTTTAATTGAAAACCAAGATAAATATTGACTCTTTGTTAAAACACATAATAAAATGGTCTCTTGCTATAACCCCATGACAGTTTATTAAAAAAGACTTGCAGAGGAAATTAAAGAAGCTTCAGCTTTACCATTTGCAGCCCTAAGCTGTGATATGTCACCCAGCCATACCTGCTCTGCTCCTCGTCACTAGGGCTGCCTACAGCAAGGGTTATTTTTTTGTTTATCAGTGGAATATGGTGAGATAGATATCCCACCACTCTTGGAAGCAAACTATTGCAACACAGCTCAATTCAAACCTTGACAATTTAGTTTACAGCCTCTGGTTTCACACCTGTGTGTGATCCATTAGAGAGCCTTTAGTACTCTCATTCAGCCCCATAAAAACGGACCTACACCAACCCAGGCACCTCACATTCCCTTTGAATAAAACAAACACACTGAACCTCCTACATCCCCCACTCTTCGGGACTTCTTCCAGCCTCCAACTCTTTTTAACAATCCTCCCCTTAAATCCTTGCAGCTTTGCAGGATTCTTTAACACAGGTTTCATTCCAGAATGATGTGAAGCTCCAGCACGAGTTGCCACTCCCCAGTTTCCACAGAGTCATCACATCAGTGCCTTGACACATCATCTCAGAGCAGGCATCTCACCATCTCCCTGCAGACGTGGCTTTCACTCTACTGCTACTTTTCAGAACAGTTTTCCACCCTGTAGTTCTGTCCCGTGTACTTTTCCAGATGACGTCGTTTGGGGTTTTTTTTAATGGATTCATTCTATTTTTTTTCCCTCATTATTTGAGGGGACAACCTTTACAACACTGTAAATATTTATCAGTAATTGCATTTACTCCAGATCACTACACAAAATCCAGTAGTGATCAGGAATTTCTTATCACAATTTAGCACTAAGCTGCACATTATTCTACCCAGCCTGTGCACTCCATAAGTTCTGCTGTTGGGAATACAGATATTTTTTCAATGTAGGACTGTGGTTGCATGAAGCTTTATATAGTTATAGCTATCCCCATCCCCAGAGAATCCAAATGGCCAAGGTGCAGAGCAGTCTGACCCAACACTGAAGTCACTTCTGCTTTCAGCAAGGCTTTGGCTGGAGTTTCCTGCTGTAATTTTTAAAGCTAAGCTTTAAACCAGCACTGAATTAAAATTAATTCTAATTTATACTAATTTTGTTCCACTTCATAACACTCTGATAATGACACAACTCTGGCTTTTTTACTTCACTGCTCTGGCTCTCCAAACTCCCAATTCCATGTGCATCCTTATCCACAGGAGCTTCCTTGCTGAGGTCAGGAATGTTTGGATCAGCATGGCCAGAACTGCTCACCAATCTCCTCGTGGTTTTCATTTCATCTGGTGCACGTGGACAAACACAAAGGTGGTGTGTTCATATTAATATTCATTAAGACACTCTGAAATTTTGAATACTGAAAGTTTTCCTCCCACCAGCACTCCAGCACAGGAGACCATGCTTTGTCCAAGCTTCTGCTTGGCAAGACCTAAGAGGACAGAGCAGCACGTGCAGGGGCTGCAGCAGAATCACACACACAAAATGAAGAAACTGACTCCAACCATGTACAGACCTTTTCCTGCCCTATAAAAAATGATGCATCAAAAAATTTGTACCAGCTCTTCAAGCCCTCACTGAGTGTAACTCACTGAACCTCAGCTCCCTTCAGTGATAAAAGAGCAGTGAGGGAATCTTAACTGGAGAATGGAGCATTTATTTCCTGTACCATCCAATGTGGAATAGCTGCAGAATAAATATGGTTCCTCCCCTCCGACTGCTTTATCTAGGTCAAAAAACTCCTTAAAGGCAGGAAGTCGCAGGAAACAAATGTCACTACACATCAACTTTTTATCATGAAAACAAGCAAGGCAGCAGATAAACCCACCACCTTCCCAGGATTTCAGCACAGACAGCAGCTTATTAGTGAACTGTTGTGAAAACTCCTTATAACTGCAAAAGTCATGGCCTCACGCCACATGACACATACATAAGTTTCCTTTGAAATTCTATTTTTTACTCTATTTTACAAAATTTTATATAAGTTAATGGGACTTGAGATGTCTTGAAGAGTTGCTGCATTTACTGAAAAATGTAGCAAATGAGAAGCATAATCTTATTTTGAATAGCTCGGGCATGACTGTAGAAAAACCTTTTGCTTTGCCCATGACAATTGCACATGCTTAAAAAAATAAAAATCCAACAGCAGCAAAACTCCTCCACAGCAGAATTAATCTCTAAAACACATCTCCATTTATGAAGGAAAAATATGTGTAAGACAGTGCCATTACCTGATTATAAGCAAATTAATAATACACATTTATTTTGAAAAGGGTGAAAGATTAACTTGTTTTCTTTAGTAGCTCATTTAACTTACTACTTTTGCTATTGATTAAGTGTATCACCCACTCAAACACGCCACCTTGGTATTTTGATTTAATCAATGCAAAGAATGATTTAATTTGCATATCTCCTACTTCATTATTATAACTGAAGTAAGAGTTTCAAAACTCTCTTTCAACTGCAGATTCTTGGAACAGACAGTTTTAATACTGACTTTGCACCTTTAAGCCAAAATGATGCCAATCTTGCTTCTGTCAGAGAACTGGAATTTTATGGACTATAAAGAACTATAAAGATGATTTTCCAGTTTGTAGTATTTCATATAACTACACAAAAAAATCTACTTACTCCTATAGCTAACTACAGATGTAAGAACATTTGCAGGATCAGTAAAATTATAGAATTGGGTAAGGATGTTTCATATACATATCAATCATACCAACACAAAAAGCCTATCGAGTGCAAATTAATCCAAATATAAACTATTTCAGCTTTACCTCAATCACCTGACTGGTGTCTGACAATTTGCAACACTGCTTTATTAACAATAACAACAAAAAATCACTCAGAAGGTGTGTGTAATTGAGAGGCAAATATGAAAAAAAGATGACAGAAACAACTGTAACACAAATTATTACTATAGAAACTTCCCGCTCATCTCTATTTTCATTTCAAATCATATGTGCTCTACCTTCCTCCTCCTACACTCCTTTTCAATCAGAGCTGCTTAAGTGAGAACACTGCTTCTCCTGAGCTTGACATTTGCAAATCCTGCTTTAAAGTAGCCAAAAACCCACCTATAAACACAGCCCCATTGACCTTATTAGTCACTATGGCACAGGACCAGCATCTGCCAGAGACAGTAAATAAAAGTTTCTGGAGTCTGATTCTGTCAAGTCACAGCCAAGTGCAATGTTCCTTAGTTTTCTGCTCTGAGGTAATTTGTAATTGATAGTTTAATACAGCTGGTATGGAGCTCCAAAACATACCTCTGAACACCAATCAATCACAAGGGCTCCCGAACTTTCAGGCAGCTGTTGCCCTGAGGAGCCACTGTCTCTGTCAAAAGTGGTGTCAAGGAAGGGAGAAAGCAGGTGCCCACATGGCCTGAGGGACTTACAGCACACTGTTGAGTATAGACTGCAAGAATATATTAACACAAAGTCCTTGAAGCATATGTTTTGTTTGATTGCTCAAAGTATCTAACAGTTATATTCGTAAGAAAACCTTTAGAACATAAATCATAACCCAAACCCAAGCAATGCATGTTCTTCCTTAGCTACCATGGAACACTACCCAAGGAGATGTTATGATCCTTTCACCTCCACTGTTAAGCCAAACCACAGATGTTTCCAGTGAGAAATTTCCATGGAGCACATGTCCAGTCACAGCTCCAACCACACAGACATGCTTTAAGTAACTGCAATTAGATGACAGAAAAAAGAGCACTGACATATTAGAGGCTCTTCACAATCTGTTTCCTAGGCAGGTAACCCTGAACATAATAAACTTTTCCAAAGAACTGACTCAGGGAATAGATATCCTTGTTCAGAATCGACCAGCTTTCATCAGCAGGAGAACTTCTACTGCTTAAAGGCAGCAATAACACCAGTTTGTAGGTCCAGACTACAAGATCCAAGCTAAAACTATTGGTTCAACCCTCTGTATTACCAGGAGGAAAAACAGAAGAACACAAACAAATTAAATTTTAGTTTTCAGCTAAATAGGCCTAATTTAGGATTACTCAGTAAATGTGAAGCTAAAGTAAAATGTACTTGATGTCATTTACTGTAAGAGCGCCCACACTTAGTAATGTAAAGAAGTCTGCAGAATGAATGACAGAATGGGAGAGTTATTTACTGTCTCTTACTATAAAAGAGCTTCAGTTGGATCAAATGAAATTACCAAGCATCAAGTTCCCAAAACTCAGCAAAAAGAGGTATTTTTTCCAAGATGGGCTTCAATTACATCACAGAATTCACTACCCTAAAACACTGTGGATAGAAGAGGTTTACCCAAACTCAGCAATACAAAAAGAGAGAGAAAAAATGCAAACAGTAAATTATTTTAACTCAAAAAGAATTGAACTCTGACTTTGGACCCAAAAGAAAACCCAAGGGAAACACAACCATTTGTATTAATCTATTTTTATGCTCCTTCCAGGGCATTTGCTACTGACCACTCCTGAAGGCAGGTCATGGACTAAATGCACCTCTGGTCAGACTTAAAAATGCTGCTCGTATGTTCATGGTATCTTATGAATCACAAATTACTTCCACAAAAGCAAAACCAAAAGTAATGATTAAAACACAAAATCTATGAGTTTGATAAAATGAGCGTGACTGCCTCAGAACAGCAAAGCCCAAGATGTCTGGAGTGCTGTGAATTCAAAGGCCAATACACAAAGCACATCCAAGAAACCCAAAAATCAAAACAAAATAAAAGCACTCCTTCAGAGCAAAGTTGTACCCAGAAGTCTGTTTGTTTTTCCAGCTGTATCAGTTACATCTGTCTGGAATTCTGCCTCTCCAAAAGCTGGACACAACAGCTCTGGTAACAACCACTGCTCTGCCCAGCACAAAAGGTATTTTTCCAGCCAAGTACCTCAAAAGCAAATATTGATGTTATGATTTACCTAGCAATATATCCAATCAATGCTTTCACTGAAGGCAAGGGAAATTCCACAAGCAGCAAACGAAACCAATTGAAAAACATGAACTTTACGAACCCGGAGAGGGACAGTCTGTGCATCTCAAAGGTAGTTGCAGAAGAATAATTGCACTGCTTTGATCTGGGTGTCTTGAGCAGGAGCCTCTGAAACCTCTTTCATCCCACGTGTGCCATGACATTGACAGCAGAGCTCCTTGCTGGACACACTCAAAAATGGCTCTTTTCTCCCCACCCCCACTTGATTCATCTCACAAGACGACAGCTGGTTTGTACATACACAAGTAGGGATGGGAGTCTGTCAAGAACTGCAAAAACAAAAACACACTTCCCACTGCTATTACCTCCTGCTTGATAACTTCAACATTTGAATTGCCAGTGAGGCTTCCAGGGAAGCATTAAAAATAGCAACCAGAACACTTATCTTAATGCACAGTAATTCCATGTTTCATGACATTTCTATCTGTAGAAAAAAGATGCCTTTATTACAGGTAAGTGTATACTCTAACATTAATAATTTAATTTCCCCAGATGTTTAAAATGTGTGTTTTTCAGGAGACTACCACTGTGTATTTCTAGTTTTTTCCTTCCAAAAACAGGGAGATAAGTAACATTATTAATGCGGTCAAATTTAAACATTGTGCTGAAAAGAAAAAAAAAGGCCAAGGACATTGGAACTACATACAATTATTAGTGACAAGGAAATAAGACATTTCAAGTCTGTAAGAGTATTGTACTTGGCACCTTTGTAAGTCACTACTAAAAAGACAAAACAGAGATGGACCCTCCATTCTTGGTTTCCAGGATCCCTTAAAAACAAACAGAAGGAACAGGCCACCCCGAATTTTTTAAACTTCACCTGCCATTAAAATTTCCAATGATTGTTAGTCATAGGCAAAGCATATTTATTACTGGCAACAGAGTAGGATTAAACAACAACAAAAATAGATCCTGTGATTACTTGAGCTGGAGGTTGGCAATCATCAATCCTGAGCTCACACCAAAACTACCTTCTTTCCCATCACACTCCAGTCGTTAATTAATGCTTACATTATACTGAAGTAAGTTTGACTCTTAAAATCTGTAAGACCACCTTCAGTGTGACCAGTTAAACCTACAGCAGAACTTAAGAACAGGACTACAAACAATATTAGTCATCAGCAAGTCACATTAAGGATTTCCTAGGAGCAGACAGTACTTTGAATTTGCCTAAAGACTACTATTAAAAAAAAAAAGCCTTGCAAATAATAAAACTACTATTTCCCCACTCAGGACTTGTGTTTCAGAAACAGGCTTAGTTTTTAAAAAGCAACAAAGTAGCGTTTGCCCTTAATCTCCAGTGTAACTCTGGGGCTGTAGACTCTTCAGGCCCTTCAAGGTGACTCTCACCCCCCTGCGTGGTGGCTCCTGCTACTGGCCAGGGGCACCTTTTATTTACTAACCTACACCTAGAATTTGTAACCAGGAGATAACAACTTCACCAGCTCACAGCTCTGGAAACTGAGGGCTGTGTGTGCACAGCCCAAGGAATGGTGTCACCTCTGAACGCAGCAAATGCCAGTTCCTGCACCACCACCCACGTTCACTGGTAAAGAAATTTCAACTACACACAACTTTTCATCATTGTTCAATAAAAAAGTGAGACAAAAAGTCCTTCTGGATCTTCTTTCCACTTGAAAAGCGACATTGATGGAAAGAACTATAATAAATTACAAATCAGAGAACAGCATGAAGAACTACTTCTTTTTTCCTCAGGTCTTAAGCATTTAACAGAATGTTACTGACTCAATTACTCCAACTAATTCTAGACTGAAAGCAACACAGATCATGCACAATTGTGCTTACAAATAGTATATTATACCACAGTGCTTATAAAAAAAAAGTATTTGATCTACATTTCATAAATGTGTTAGCTTAAAATATAGACTAACCACATGTCAAATAATTATAAATATTAAAAGCAGAAAGCAAAAATAGAAGCGACAGTTAAAGGTCAAACAAGTCCTCCTATATTCAGGATTACACGCTGGCACTGTTAAAGCCCTTCAGAATGAGCATTTCCTAGAAAGCAGCAAGGTAAGACAATTTGATTTTCACAGAGAAACCAGGTGAGAAAACTATCATTAGGCCGACACAGCAGAAAATATACACCATCAATGTCCTAAACACAGTTTAAATGCTCATAGAGCATTAAGGCTGTGTCGCTGATGACACGTGCTTTATAAAGGTACAGCACTCGTAACGTTTTAGGTATTTGTTAGTCAAGACAGCTAAAATACACTAAACCAAAACACTTTCACTTTTCCTACATGTGACTCCTCAGAGCACAGATCACTTATTTACAGTTCAACACATCCTTAAATGTCGGGGGCAGGCCTCACGTATTGCCCTAGAAAATCATTTTGCACAGACAGTTAATGTTTGGTAATGGTAAAGGAATGTATTACCGTTTAAAACCTCTTAATACATTTGTTGTCACGTAACGAAAACATTTTAAAACGCTAAGGCCAGCAGAAGCATTTCACGTGGATGATTCAGTTTACCCATAAGAATAAACCTTAAAATTAGGCAAAGCAGCAGAAACTACCACCAACACGAGAACAGCCCCCAGAGCACCGAGGGAGAACAACCCCCCGATTCTGCCAAAGCACCGAGGGGGCTACAGGATTCTCCCGGCGCTGATCCTCAACCCAGACAGCTCAGACCCGTGCAGAACCGCCCGGCCGCTTTGCTCTGCCGCCCGCAACACGGGACTTGGGGTGTACCCGGCTCTGTCCGCCAGCGCCGGGGCCGCTCCAGCGCGCACCGGGCGCTCCGTGCGGGGCTGCGGGGCCTCACGCAGTGCTCCGGGCACCGGGCGGCTCCGGCGCTGAGCGGCCTGCAGGGGCGCAGCGCTCCGTGCGGGGCTCTGTGCAGCGGTGCAGGATTCTGTGCAGGGGGACCCTTGGCAGTTCGGCCCAGGCTCTGTCCCCTGTGCTGCATTCAGGGTGGAAATGGCACTAATGACTGCATGCTGCATTGGCTATGTTGGGAACCCAGCTGGGCTTCCCAGGCTGGCTGTGCTGAGGTCAAATGGGCAGGGCCAGAGAAGTGTCTGTGGCAGCCGTGGTGACTATTTCGTGTTATTGCTCTTTAGGATTTTTACAGAGTTACAGAGGAGCCGTGGTATTCTGAGCTATGTGAGATGCCGTGGGTGTTGCACATGCTGTTGTATTCAGTGTCTCTACTGATATAACTAGACCATTAATTGCCAATTAGATAAACTTTTATTTAAGCTAGGAGTCAAAGCAAGCAGCATGCTGGGAGAGCCCGAGAGTGCAAGTGTCAAACTCGCACTCCGCGCACAGCTCTCAAAAATCCTTTCCGTATCTCCCCACTTTATAATCTTTTGGTTTACACACTCCCCTTAGTCGCTCCGCAGTCCCTGTCTTCCCATATTTAGTCACTAACTCCGGGGGTCTGGGGTCTTCTGCCCTCTCTTGGTGGTCGGTGGATGAAGTCTTTCTTCTTCCTCGCAGCACGTTCACGGGGACTTTCCACTGCAATCACAAGTCCTGGTTTTCCCCCCTTCGTCATACTTTATGATACGAAGTTGCATTACATTATCCTGCACCAAGGTTGGGCACTTTCTAACTTCTTCATTTCTGCAGTTTCTGCTACTGGTAGTTACTGCTTTAATAGCTTCTACATATGTGCAACTATCTTACTATAACATTTAACACAAATAACTTAATTATTAATATAATCTATAACACTACACATCTTGCAATCCGCAGATTAGTGTATTTTGCTTTAAATAAGTTACAATCTCAAAATGGCACTTTTAAAGAGAGTGGTCAGTATGTGTATTTATTACTGAGACCATAAAGCTCAATCCTCAGCCCAGTGCCAGATTTAATCAACAACCAAAAAGTGTTTCTCTGACATGTATTTTATTAGTGTTGCCTTCGAGGTAATTCCTGGCACATTCTGAAGTAGCCAGCACAGCGGCCATAGTTACAGCACGGGATGTAAGTTCCCCTTTCCTAACTGTTCATCTGGAAATTGCTTTAGTTACAGGTTAAAACTTACAGGGAATGCTAGCCTGTTCTGCTGGCCCTTCAGAACCTGCAGGATTTCCTATTACACTGGCAGCCTGAAAACTGTGGAATAAAATGCGTGGCGGCAAGTTGGGGGATGGCTACTGAGGTCAGTGCCTCCAGCCTGTCAAGAAGTCCTTTCAGTCCTATGTTTCTATATCCATAACAATCTTCTGTGCAAACTCCGAGCTGACACTGAAACCTGAACTGGGCATATTGGTTTTAACCAACAGACCCAAATTGTTTTGAGGGGGTGGGGGCGGAGCAGGCTGGGAGATTACTTTCCTGCCCTGAGTACAAGGTACCACATTTGTGCTCCAGGAAAGGCGTATGGGTCAGATTTCCACGGTAAATGATGAGAAAGCAGTGTGCAGCCTTCTTAGTGCAGTGTGCAGCAGACTTCTTGGGTCCGTGAGTGTCTGATCCTTAGCTGTCACAACTTTATCAGGCTCTCACTTGAAAGCAGATGGGATTTTTGTTTCTATGTCCTTTGTAGTTTGGAAGGGTGTTTTGGGGCCTGATTGCAGTCATAGCTAGAATTCTCCTCCAGATTTCTTGTTGTACGTCCCACTCCTCTAAGGATTCCCCCAGGGCTCCGCATGACATTCAAATCATGTGAGGAATGCACAGCTCACCCCAAATAACAGAAAACACGTAGCAGAGCAGCACGGGGGCCCCATGCTGCTCCCACCCACACTGGGTTGAGAGGGGGAGGTACATAATGAAAAGCATTTGCTGCAGCAGCTATCTATAGTCTGTTGTGTTTGGGAGGGGGCCCTGCCTGCCTGACCTCAGAGCTGACGTTAGAGAACCCCAAACGAGTTACTGGGAGTGCTCCAGAGTCACAGCCAGGCTACCCAGCCTGGGAGGGACACACCAGCAGGTCTGAAGGAGAGGGGAGATTGGTGGTATTGTCCCCATAGATGGGTATTCTGGATCCACCGTCCAGCATGATGACACTTCAATTCCAGATGAACCAAGGAAGTCTGAGTCTCTCTACTGGCTGACTCACCAACAGATCTCTGAGATCACCAAGATCTGTGCTTCTGATCCTCTATAAGCATCTTCCCTTAGGTGTTCTGCTTTCTTAACCTTGGGTGCAAGCTGAAGGTTATCAGTTGATTATTAGCTTGCACCTGGGAAACAATTACAGCTCTGTATTTTGCTAAGCAGAAAGGCTGTGCCTTGGAAGCATTGCTACCTAAAATTCTTGTTTGTAGCATTATGGATATTGTCTTGTAGCTCCCCGTTACTGCAAGAGTAGAGGGCTGGATTAATCTGCCAGTCTAGGACAATGAAGTAAGAATTTGATCTGGGAGAACATATGGTTTGAGCCTCAGATCTCAATAATTTTATTGTAGTGTAATATCACAGAGAGGCCTCAATGACAGGTCAAGACCTTGTCTGGCTAGGAAATAAACAAAATACAGAAATAATACAACTTGTGAGTTATGCACATGGAAGTCATGAGTGTACAACATAAATACTGCACAAAATACATCTGTGTCATCAAAAAGGCTGTGACTAATAAAGTAAGATACAGTCACAGAATCACAGAATAGTTTAGGTAGGAGGAAACTTTTAAGAGTCATCTAGCCCACCCTTCTGCCATGGGCAAGGACATCTTTCACTAGACCCAGTTGCTTAAAACCCGTCCACCTGGCCTTGATCACTGAATGCAATCACGGGAACTTGGTCACAGGAGTATTGCCTCCTGGTCATTGTTATGAATGTAAACAGCTCCAAAAAACCTCATCACTGTCAAGGAAAATACTGTGATTTTCTCATTCTTTGATGTTCATTGGAATCTTGTCTCTATCAAAAAGAGTGATAGAAAGGAATTTTAGAAGATATCCTTAGAATGGCAGTGATGTCAGAAGTGGAGAGAAACAATCATCCTCTGTCTTGTCACAGAAGTTAGGAAGTGCAGGAAACAGTTGTGAGGACTTTCAAGAGGGGTTTGTTTTATTGCCTTGTGGAGACTGCAGCAGAGAAGGAAGAAGTGAGATACGGATGTGCTAAAATATTAGCCTGGAGGGATAGGTTTTGCACTGGTATTATAATGACGTAGATTTGTGAATCAACAGTTGAGGAAATGTGGCGAACAAGAATGTTGAAGATGGGGTTTTTGTTTTTCTGTTGTTTCTGTTTTGTAGAGAACTTGGACCAGAGGATCTGGGGGAAGTACCAGTGTGCTAAAATTTATAGGATGAAAATGATATGTCTTGTGAAATTTTTCGATACTACGGTATTAGCCCTGGATAGAATAGTGAAAGGGTTGGGCCACATATTGTTAGAGGGAATGATGACTGCCATTAACTATAGCCAATGTGCATTTCTGAGAAATGTATTTTATGCCTGTTTGGAATACCACCACTGTTGCTATCCCAGGATATTTTGCTTCCCTGATTTATTTTTATGCAATATTGTGGTCTTTTAAAATCTATGTGTTAGTAATTCAGAACTTCTTAAAATTTGTGTTATCCATTTCTTGTTGAAAGACAAGAGCTTGACTTTAGACCCTGCTGGAATCAGCAATTTTGGAAAAATTACTAGAGCTTTGAAAATTATATCTTCTTGCAGGAGGACATTCATAAGCTTCACATAAAGGGATGCTGATGTTCACCTGTCTTCCTTTTGCTCAGTGGGAGCACTCTTCATCTCCTCACATACCACAGAGCTGTGCTACCTGCTGCTTTCCCTGTTTTAAGGACACATTACCAAATGTATCTGTTTTATTTATATTCAGTGATTCTCTGCATTTTGTCAATAAAAGTATTGTACTCATGGCATGGTAGTCCTGATAAACTGACACTGCATGTGCTGCTGTGTTACAGACATATCTGTGCTTGAAACACTGGCTCGATTTACTTTTGCCCTCTGAACAGGCTGAACTGCAGTTTGAGTTATTGTACGGTGTGTATTTTTTTCAAAGAGTTATTGAGCAAGACAGGAGCCTTTAACTTCCACTGAGGGAAGTTGAAGTTCCAAAAGTAACCTTTATGCCTGTGTTTAGGGACCTGGTGTTTGGGGTGCTGTTCCTGCAGCTGCTTTGATCAGCAGACTCAGGCCTCTCAGAGCTCCATTTGTATTTAAGAGATAAAGACCCTGCCTTGTTCATCACTCCAAATACACAAGTTACACACTGACTGTTTCACAGTTTCTTTGGTGACTTGAAAGCTTTCCAAAATCTGGCTCTTTCATTGTTTCCTCCTCACCTCTGTCTCAATTCCCTGTCTGTAAAATGGGATAAGACCAAATTTCATGCCTCCAAGGGGAGAAGCAGGAAGGGAAAAGAAAGTATTTTTTGACACTTTAGAGAGAAGTAAGATATGTCTGTGCAACGTTTTTCAGTAGTACATGAAGAGCTCATTAAACACTGAGCAGTAATTATTTAACTTTTGACTTAAACTCTGTTGCTGATTTTCCAGTAGATGACTGTCAGCAGTAGAACTGTTTCTAGGAGAGTGACACAGAGCAGTTCATCAGTACAGATTGGTTTCTGTGTCCTGGAAAGCAGGAATTAGAGGAATTAGTTGATTGTATTAGGTAAACAACAAAGCAGAGGTTTCACTTTAATGAAACAGCTAGACTAAAAGGTGTTTTGAAGCATATATGAAAAAGTAGAATAGAACAGTTGAAAGAGACCAATAATCACCTAGTTCAACCTCAAGAAGGATTGGCATTCCTTACGTTTCTTCCATTAAAAATGATCACTGGCACAATGTCAGTATTCTGGGATCAGCATTTCAATCCCTTCTTGGTTATGAGTTGGAAAGAATTATGATTTGATGTCTCCCCTACATTCAGAAGTTATGGGTCTACAACAAAACTTTCAGAATACAAAATCCAATCTGTATTTGGACTGTGAGCAATTTTTGTCAAGCTCCCAGCTACATGATGCCTCTACTCTGCTGGCAGATTTTATTATTTCATACCAATTTCCTGCTGTTTCAAGGATCACCAGTATTGTAATGTTTGTCAGCAGACGTAGTGCTGCTTTCCCCATGTTAGAATTCCCCATCCACATGATATTTAAACCAGAGTCATATATACTAATTTATTCCCAGGAAGCTTAGATGAATAGGACAAGCAAAGCGAAAGTCCCTCTCCAGTCTTCCGACTCCTAGTTCTGCAATGTTGCATTCTTTCAGTTTCATCCTGCTATTATTTCTGCTTCCAGGATCTTCTAACCTGACACAGGCATCTATTCAGTCTCCACGGAGTCTCTGATCTATGAATTTGGCCTTATAGCATCTGAACCACAATGTCGTCACTTTGGGGCCCCACACATGGATGGCAAGGGAGGAAACAATATAAATTGTGATGGTCCCTGCTTTCTTGTGGTGGGATCTGTAGTTGCCAGAAACTTCCAGCCTTTGTTCTGGGCTGGGAATGGGCTTCTTAATGGGAAGGAAGGCACTTTCTATTCTGGGTGAAGAAAGCAGCACCAAGGAAGGTTTTAATTTTCTGCCTCTGGTGCAGAGCAGTTTGCTGGCAGTTGCAGGGGTTGATAAACTGTGCAGTCCTGATCCAGTCTGTGACAGGCAGGAGAACTGCAGGAATGGAGCACGTTCTTATCCTGGGGGAAAGGGTCCTTGCTGGAGTGATGCCTAAAGATTTTTGCTTTTTATACATTTTTCATAAATTTGTAGCTTTGTGGACTGTTAATACATAGTTATAACTTCTAGTGCTTTTCCTGCTGTCTCCCATAATTTAACAAACCCTTAGGAATACTTTCCTTAAGTTCTGTTTAGTCTTAATTTTTATGCCTTCCCCTGCAGTCATGCACTTTTCGTCTGGTACAGTCCTGCACCCTAGGGTCCTACTATGATAATTGTCTGCTTAGTGTTTTTCAAATGCTCTGAGAGAGGGTTCTTGTTTATATGCTGTTCTTACTTTTTTTATTCCTTCTATCTTGCTGATGCCCTTTCTCCATCTTGTTACCCTTATCTGTTAGTGGTTCCCATCACCTTTGCTAGATCCTTTCTCTGCCTTGTCTTTGTTTTCCCATGGTAAGTAAAAATTTAAATTCCGCATCCGTTTGCAAGAGCTGCTGCTTCCTTCTGTCCTACTTAATTTGATTAATATTTAGTTCCATCTTTTCTGCTTATTCAACTGGTCATGTTGCTGATTTTAATATCACCTTGCTTTTTCCTGCTGTTTCTGAAATGCACTTTGTAAGAAATGGATCTGGCACCTTCATGGTCTCCCTGACCAGGTCTGAGTCCTTTAGCAGCTTCAATGCCTTTATTTGACATTTCTTAGGTCTAAATTGATAACTTATGTTGTTTGAACTGCGTCAGGTGGCAGGGGACTGCTGCACTGCTGCTTTTCCTTTGCTGCCTTTCCCTCTACCCTGCTTCCTTTCATCTTCTCTTCAGAGCAGTGCTGTGTTCAGCTTTTTGGTGTTGCTGTCATCAGATCCATCCTGCCAGCCTTTATTTTTTCATTTTCTGGCTCCTTTTCTGCTCAGCCGTGGCTCACACTTCTCCACTGGCTAGTTCACTTCATGCTCAGATGTTCACTACCCTTGATTAATTTTCTCCTTTTCTTCCATTACAATCTATACCCCGAAAATCCTCAGCCTATAAAGACACATAGGATCTCCTTCACCTCCTGCACTGGTTCCTCCCATTTTCACTTTGCATCTTCCTAATTTAAAATGGGAAGGTTCAAAGTTTGGCTTATTTCCTTGTCCTTCATTTCAGGTGAATTTGACCTGTTTTAGCTCATTCCTCAAACACTTTTCTCCTCTTGTGTTCAGTTGTTTATTTCTAAGACCTCTCTACTTCCTCCCACAGGAAAGGAACAGGAAATACCTTCTTCTTTCTGTTTGCCTTGCTTCATTCTTTTTCTTCTCCCCATCATTAATACAGAAATACCTTACCTATTTTGTTATTGTAGTCTCAAGTAACACACTCTGAGGATTTCAAGTGCAGAATTTCAAAGAATTTTTGTGTCTAATTGTTTGCTCTAGAAGAGAAGACAAAGTTTGTAGGTGGTGTTTGTACAACAAGTAGTAACTTTGCAGCCTTGTGGGCTCTGTATCTCAGTCTCCAAGGCCACAGGCTACACCCAGAGTGAACATAAAACCTATGATACACAAAATCACACAGGAGTTCTAAAAGCTGCATATTGTTCATTATGTCCCGCGGCTGTGACAGAGGCTGCTAAAGCCACTGCTGGTCCCAGTGAGTGAGTGATGTTGAATATCTGCACTTTCTAAGTGCAGATCTGGACACAGGATGGAACAGACCTGGAAAAGTGCTAAGAAAAGTCTTTCACCTTTGACAGTAATGAAACCAGAAGATATTATTCTTGTTCTATATTAGAATAGAATAATTCTACTTGGAAGGGAACTGCAAGGATCATCTGGTCCAATTGCTTGACTAATTCAGGGCTGACCAAAAGTTAAAGCTTTAAGGCATTAAGGGCAATGTCCAAATGCTTCTTAGACAATGACAGGCCTGAGGCATTGACCATCTCTCTAGGAAGTCTGTTACAGTGTTTGACCAGCCTTTCTGTTAAAGAAATGCTTCCTAATGTCATTGGAGCCTCCCTGCTCAGATTAAAAAACAACAGATCTTTCTGATTCCTCTACTGTTGTGCTCTTTGCTCACATGATTTTACTTTGAACACTTTTAGGTTTGTCATATCCAGGATGAATGGAGAATGTTCAGTTACTTAAGATCAAATTTTGCATTCATTAAGGAGCCACAGAATATGGAGTGGGACAACTGCTGGTATCTAGTGGAGGCTGGGGATGGAGAGATAGAGAGCAGTCCTGCCAAGACTGGGGATACCAGTGGATGAAATAATTGGGTGTGAGCTGGCTGTGTGTGCTGGCCGCCTAGAAAATTGATCAGGTCCGGATCCAGGTCCAGGGAAGCGATTTTCCCCTTTTCTGCCCAGGTGAGACTGCCTCCAGTTCTGGGGACCAACAGCAGAAGGATGTGGAGTTGCTGGTGGGAGTCCAGAGGAGCCACTGAGGTGGTCTGAAGGCTGGACCCTCCTCTGCTGTGGAGAGAGGCTGGGAGAGCTGGGGTATTCAGCCAGGAGAGGAGGAGGCTCCAAGGACATCTTGTTGCAGCTTTTCAGTACTTAAAGGGACCTTTTAAGAAAAACAAAGACTTTTTACCAAGGCCTGTAGTAACAGGACATAATTAAGGTTGGGATTTTTTTGTTTGCAATCCATGATAATGTAACACTGAATATTCTTATCCTTGAAAAACACCAATCCTTGAATCTTTTTGATCCTTTTGTTTAATGATGTCTTGGAATTATAAGAGCTACAGTCTAAAAGCACATGTAACTGTGGGTTTTGTCTTCAGAACTGCAGGATTTAAATGACTCTGTGATGCAGTTGCTAGCAGTCATAAATCCCAAACCAACAAAAAGAGTACTGTGAATTGAACTGTCATCTTGTAAAACACATGCCATAGAACTTCACTGAGTTATCTTTGCCTTGATTTAATAACACATACTAGGGGAAAAAAAAAAAAAAACCAACAAACCCTAACCCTCAAAGAAAACCCACCAAAACACAAAAAAATATTAAAACAAAAAAATCCAAAAAGAAACCAAAAGCAAAGCCCCTCACAAACATGTTTTCACTGTGAAGTTACCAGTTACCAGAAACTGAAAACATTATTAGTTAAGTTGCTAATATTGTTAATTACTTGGGCTGTTAAATTATGTATCCTGCTTTTGAGCTGTATTGGTCTGTTTTGTAAGATTGCATCCAGGACAGTTTTGTATTCTGTTACATTCAAGCTAACAGAGCAGTCATTGTTCAAAACACTTTTTAAGAAATCTCTCCTAAATATATTTACTGCATTGGATATTTACCACATATTTCAGCTCTCATATGATTAAAATAATTGATTAAAAATGTTTCCATTATCAATTGCTGCAGTTATGTATGCCCATTCTGTCCATTCTGGAATGCAGAGACAATGTAAGAATCTAATTAAAATTAAATTCCAATAGTTTCCATCAGAGAAATGAGCATTTCCACACCCTACTTGCACCTGTGCTGTTAACACCAAGCTTCTCAGGTATAGAAATCAACCTCTTCATTTCTGTGGATTCTAGGTTTCTCTCTATTACCTTTTTCAAGTAGTTATTCATACAGGGAAGTCTGATGCCTTAGCCAAGGACAGCACAGTACTGGGCCTCAGTTCAACAACAGCAACAACTACACAAGTAAAACTGGTTGCAATTTCAGACTGTTAAAATACAGAATGGCAATCAGAGTACTGAAGGACCACTGCACTAAGAGAGCTGCTGCTACAAGGGGAGCAACCAGGAGGTACCTTGGCCAGCGTGCTGGAACCTACCAGCTGGGTGGCAATGCACAGTGTTTGGGGCAGGATTGCTCTAAGGGAGCTGTGGTTACTGCTGTGGGGGTATCCAAGAGGAGGAGGAAACTGTGGTGCCAACAGGCTTGTCTGTGGTTTCTGAGAGAGCTCTTCATGTGCAAGCAGTTGTTCAAGCTACTGCTGTAGGGTGAAATGCAATCCATCCAGATTTTCTACCTCCCCTGCTTTATAGTGGGCCATCAGTTGAAAAAATAAATTTCTGGCTTGTTTGGTCAGTTGTCACAGTTCAATACTCTCTGACCTGATTCTCTTAGAAAGACCACATGAGGAGGATTTATTGTTTGGAAGCAGATCTGCTAATTTTAAGATACTTGACATTACATAGATTTGATTTATAGATATGTCCCAGCTTTTACACCTTTCTTACTGTATCCCTCACCTCATGGACACTGCCAGTAGAGCCCATCAGAGAGGTTTTATAGTATTGCCTGATGAGTTTCTGGAAAGTGTCTAGATTTTGTAAGGCAGGCAAGTATAAATGCTATAAACTGGAAATTGTACCTTGTCTGCTTTGTGAGCTTGTGACCCAGTGGCAAATTAGTGGCTGCCAAAGACTTCCATCTTGAGTAATAGACCCTGTTCTTGGTCATCAAAGAGAATATCATACAGAAGAAGAGTATCACAAACTTTGAAATGTTAAATATAAAATTATACCACAGCTTGTGAAAAAATATTTAAGGTGAAACTATGAAACTTTAAAATCAGTGATTCTGTGCACTAGCTGTGTGACTGACATTCTCTGCAGCTACCTAAGGTGTCATTCAATTTAAATGAAAGGAGGAAAAAACACCCCATGCAGGTGTTCATAAAGGTGATGTGAGAAGGGTTTAACCCATCTGGTTACTGGAAGAGTTCAAGGCCAGTTTGGATGGGGCTTGGAGCAACCTGGTCTAGTGAAAAGTGTCCCTCTCCATGGCATGGGAGTTGGAGCTAGATGATTTTTACGTCCCTTTCAATCCAAATCAGTGTGGAATTGTAACTGTGGTTATCCTTCCTGACTAGAGGTTTGCTCAAGCTGAGACACCAACATCTGCTGATCTCCTCTCCTAAATCATCTCCTTGTGGGAGGCTATTGAGTTGCATGAGCATGATTTTCTCTTTATAAATCACAATATTCTTAGCTGGAAAGGACCCACAAGGATCACCAAGTCCACCTCTTCAGTGAATGGTCTATACAGGGATTGAACCCACTACCTTGGCATTATTAGCACCATGCTTTCACCAACTGAGCTAAAAGCTTTGCTAATTACTCCCAATCACCTTTGTGCCCTCCTGTGTTTGGAAATGCTTCTCAGGAAGGTTTGCTCCATCACCTTGCTAGGGACAGAGGTGAGGCTGACTGGCTTGTAGTTCTCCAGATCTTCTTTTTTGCCCTTTTGGAAGATAGGAGTGATATTTGCTTTCTTCCAGTCATCAGGACTCTCCCTTCATCACCATGCCCGCTCAAAAAAAATCACAAGTGCCCTCAAAGTGGTGTTACCCAGCTCCTTCACTACCCATGGTTGCTTCATTTCAGGTCTCTGTTAAAAGTGGTCCCTATGTCAGTCTGCTCCACTGAAGGTATATATTCCTTGCTCTCAAGCTTCACTTTGGTCTCAGAGGCCCACAGTCCCTGAAGGCTGCTGTTCCATGTCCTTCATCACTGGGGTGCTTGCCCCATTTGGTCGTGGGTCCATGTTTTCCTTAGTTTTCCTGTTGCTACTGACATATCTGCAGAAGCCTCTCTTATTGCACTTCACCTCTTTTGCCATTTTTGACTCCACGTGGGCTTTGGTTTTCCCTCCCCCTTTTCTGCTTGCTTGGATAACACCTCTATATTCCTCCTGAATTACCTGTCCCTTCTCTCATTTCACAGCACCTCTCAGTAGCCTGAGTTATTTCTGGATATTTAAGAATCATTAAATTGACTCATAAACCAAATTTTCTTTCTTCTTCTGCATCAGTTATGGACCTTTAGGCTATGTAAAACAGGATCAGCAAAGTTCTGGTTTCTAGCCTGACTCTGTTGTTGGAGGAGCAATAGAGCTGGGATTTAATGTGGAAGACTGAGTAGCTTTTAAAGTGAAGGGTAGGCTCATATGTGCACTTTTGACCTATGGGATATTTTGGGATTGTGACTTGGATTAGATCACGTGATGTTACCTAATGGTCACATGTTTATCAAATTATGTGCATCATGGCAGTTTAAGCTGCAAGGTAAAAACATATTATTTTGGTTTTTTTAAAATTGCTCAAACACAATACATTTAGCAGGCACATTTGTCAGTGCCCGAGACTCAGAAGCAATGCTACACCACAGGTAACTAATATTCAGATCAGGATTGTGTCAGACATAAACTCCCACAAGATGGAGCTGCACCATACCAGTTCGCTCTGCCTTCCTCTGGGCCGGCGGTCCTTGTCTCTGTGTGTGTGTTCGTGATCCTTTCCACAGACAACTCCCCATGCCTATTTGTGGTATCTGATATATTCATACAGCATATTCTGCACAGACTGTCTGGCCAGAGTGGCACTGCTCCCATTTGCTGCTGGCATCTGCAGCCCAGAGTATATGTGGAACGTCATTGCATCCCAGTGCGCAACAGTTGTGGATGATAAACATGGTTTGCCAGAGGGAAAAAGAAGGTCACGCCATCTGCATTTTTTTTTCCTGGAGAAATCATTAGATCGTTCTTCAGACTTGGCTCTCCATGGCAGACCAGAGCTTGAACCAAAGCTTAAGCATAGAAAAATGTGGTGCAAGTGGGCAATCCATGGACACTACCCTCATCCCTGCAGAATTCTGCTGAGTCCCCGCTGCTGAGTAGAAGAGTCCAATGGAGTTGGCAGCATGCGGGTGAGATTTGACTCTACTGATCTCAGAGCCTTTCCTTCCTGAACAAACATTTTCCATTCTGAAATAATCACCTCACTATATATAGAAAACTCCTCCAAAGCAAAAGTCACATTCTTTAGGAAGGGATAATTCTCAAATTGTTTTCTTCCTTTCACAAGAATCAGCAGGTAGCCTTTGCTGTCAGGCTTGTACCTGTTTGTGAACACTGCTGACCAAAGACATTTGTTATCTCATGCAAAAATAACCTGGATTTCCCCTGCAGCCCCTGTGTCCCCTGCCTCCAGTCCACAGATTCCGAGGCTGTGTCTGTAATCACCATCCACAGCATTTCGGAAACCGCCCCCCCATCTTGCTTCCTCCCAGCTGATTTTCAGAGGAACAGAGGGAGACTTGTTTGCTACCAGGGAGGAAGTCCAGGCCTTAGCAAGCAGCTTTCTAAGAGGCACCGGTGAGAGCGGTGCGCTTCAGTCAGCGTTCACTGGCAGAGCTGCTGCCAAATGAGGTCACCCTGCTGCAAACGTGGATGAAGAGATTTCAGAGGAGGAGAATGGAAGAAGCCAATACAGGAAGTAGAGCAGTCAGTAGCACAGGGCTCATCTCAGTCAACTCACCCTCGGGAAATGTTGACTTCAGTTTTGTCTCGGCTCACAGATGAACATGCGTTAGATGGTTTCCTTCTTATCATTATCTCATTCCCTTTTCTCATACAAGGATTCCTTGGTTTGACACAGTTCAGCCATCTCTTTAGGAAGGGTTTCATAAGGCAGGCAGCACACAGGTTCAGAGGGCAGTTGAGACACCAGGACTGGATGACATTGCCCACATCCTTTGGGAATCACAAAGCTCACAGAAGCTCTGGGACAGAGCTCTGTCCTCTTGAGAGAGCCCATAGACTTGTAGAACTGGAGAATACCAGGCTGCAAGTGATCTCAGGGGGCATGCAGTGCAAGGTTTCTGGGCAAAAGCGTGGTCCATATGAGCTGGCCCAGCACCCTTATTAGCCAAGATGTACAATGTTGATTGCTAGGAATCTGTTACATCTTTTTCATGGTTATTCTAGTGATTAATTCCTCCTTCCACTGAACTACTGCTCTTTCAGTTTTTATAACTTCAGTTCCACAGTATTGCCCCTGTTATACCTTTATTTGCTAGACTGAAACCTCATAATTATTGAAAAAAATTAAAAATTTTCATTCTTAGGGATCCTTAGAAATCATTACTTTTTTTGATCTTACTAAAGGTCTTCACATGGAACCTTGTTCCTTGGATCCTGGCTATTCTTATTTCTCTTGTCTGGCCATTTTGAGTTTTCTAAAGTTTTTATAAATACAGAACATCAGGTTCACATCACTAAAGCTGCAGTAACAGAATTTCCTTGCTGTTCTGTGTCCTTCTGTTTAGTCAGTTTATATTTCCTTGAATACCATTAGTCAAGATTCTAAAAACATTGACAGAAATTAAAAAATTATTATTATTATTATTATTATTCCTTGGTAGGAAGTTTATCTGCTTAATAGGAATAATATACTGTACAGATAGACTGAGAAAAACAGTCTATAAGGTTTGGTTTATAGGGACCTGTAGGTTGAATATGAATCAGCTAAGGGCATATTGTAAAAACAAAATAACATCATATGAGATGGTATAAACAGGAATATGACTCGCAGGATGCATGAACTAACATTTCTGGATCTCCTTTGCTATGATGAGGCCCACAGCCACAGACTGTGTCCAGTACTAGCCCATGTACCCCAGAGAATGTAGAAAAAATTGTGAATGTCCAGAGCAGACAATTAGAGGTTCAGAAAATGCAATATGGAAAGATCAAATGCTCCGGGAAATTTAGCTTAGAGAAGAGTGAAAAGATATGATGACCACCTTGATTTGTAAAGGTCAGTTGCAAAGAGAACAATCTACTTCCAGTACTCATGACTGGTATTACAAGAAATAACGTTTAAATAATAGTAAAGAAAATTTAGCACTGAATAGATTGACTGGCAGGTTTATGAAATCTTCATTATGGGTGGACTTTTAGAACTAGCTAGGTGCACATCTGCGAAGTATGGCAAGTGCTCCTGGGTTCAACTGAAGCCTCTTTGAGGTAAGGAAATGAATCATCTGACAGCCCTAGGTCTTTCTTCTTATGTTTAAAACCTGCCTCTACTCTGCTGTTTAGAAAATACCTGCCAGAGCTCCACCAGATTTCCAAGACCGTAAACATTGTCATCAACATATTGAATTCTACCTGTTTTACCTTAAAAGCATCTATCACATGCCCAGGGAGAGAACTTTACATTTTAGGCTTCAAGAACAGCTCCTCTGGCACAGAAATATGCCTGTTGTAAGAACTTTGTGTGACAGGAGCTCTGTGTCTATCCAGACAAGCAGGGAATGCAGAAGAACTCTATCACTGTGAGGCTCAAAGCTCTCTAGTTGGGTTAGATCAAGAAGCAGCTCACAGAAGCATTTCCTCTTGTCCTGGCTGTGAATACAGAACTGCACAGCTGAGGTACCAGCTCCTTTTGTAGGTGAAATGATCCTGCAGCTCTTTCTCTATTCATTGATTTAATGGATTCTCTTTCATGGATTTCAAGGGAATTCTAAATGGCAGAGGCAAACTTGGAATCCCACATGAAATATACTTTCTCCTGTCTTAAGGAGAGCTGTCCCCTCACTTTCCCTCCAGCCCCGGCCATGTATGTTCCTAGCAGGTGCCTTATTTTATTTTTAACCTCCATTCTGCATGGAGGAAGCCTTTGCTTGCTGCAAACATCCGGGAATCGGAGCTTGAGCACATCCTAGAAGGATTTCCTGTTTGGGACTCGGAGCCAGACTTCAGCCTGCACAAGCAGAAGCCTCTGAGCAGTGAGCTCAATACTGCTGTGCTATGGGCCAGGTGACTCCTGTCTGCTTTGGTAGCAAGTTGCCATCTAGCAGGAAGGTGCCAAACTGCCCAACCACTTCCCACCTGCTAGGGATGAGGATAGGAACATCCAAGTCCAGTCTGGATAGGGATGTGCCTGACTGGGTTCAGGGTCTGTGTGGTGTGGCAGAACAGCATCGTGAGGAGTGGTATCATGGCATCCCACCATATTTGCCTGCAGCTCTTGGAGCGTGCAGAGAATGCATTTTCTGTGCTCATCTCAGCTGAGCTTGGGCTCAGTTTGCCATATTTTATCACCTCCTACATTATTTCAATTCTGGGAGTTCACCAAAGCACTGATTAAATACAACTACCAGTAATGGTCTGCCCTGAGTAGGTGAATAGTGTATTTCTGCTCTTGTTTGTGTGTCATAGTTGCTCTCACAAAGCATAGCTCGGCTTAACCTCTTTCTACCAGTCCACATACTCACATCAGAATCACTGTGGAAGGCCTCTCTGAATGTCCAAGCACATAATGTGGGTCTTTTCTCACCCCTCTTGCAAAGTTGCTCCCAGAATTTACTTCTAGAATTTACTAGAAGACCAAAAGGAATCCACTAACTTCTGTCTTTGAGTAGAGGGAGCACATGAGAACCAATTGCAAGCCTTGAGAGGAAGGTTGTTTGATGATCTGGGGCCTTGGGGCTGAGGACTAACAAAATCATTGGTACTGAAGGGAGGACTGAAGGGAATGACCTAGGAAAATGCAGATTGCTTGCAGGAGTATAAAGATTCAAAGCAGATTTTAAAGGGAAATTATAATTTGAAAAAATAGCAGTAATGTGATAGGCCCTGTGCTCTTCAACATCTTCATAAATTACTTGGATGCAGGAATGGAACAGATACTACGCAAGTTTGCTGTTGATATAAAATTGGGAGGAACTGTTGACTGCCTCCAAGGCAAGGAGGCCTTGCAGAGGGACCTGGGCAAATTAGAGGGCAGGACAATCACCGACAAGATGAAGTTGAACAAGGGAAAGTGCCTGGTTCTGCACCTGGGATGAGTCATCCTCGATGTACATACAGAGTGGGAAATGAGATGCTGGAAAGCAGAGCTGTGGAAGGAGACCTGGGAGTCCTGGTCAGCAGAAAGCTGAATATGAGTCAGCAGTGCCCTGGCAGCATGGAGGGCCAACCCTGTCCTGGGGGCATCAGGCACATCATGGCTTGCCAGGCCAGGGAGGGGATTGTCCCACTCTGCTCTGCACTGGAGCGGCCTCACCTTGAATACTGTGTGCAGTTTTGGTCACTGCAATGTAAGAAAGATAAGTTATTAGACAACCTCCAAAGGTGGGCAAGAGATAGTGAAGGAGAGAAGCCATGTGAGGAGCAGCTAAGGGCAGTTGGAGAAGAGACTTCAAAGCTGCCTACAACTTCCTCATGAAGGTAGGAGAGGGGGCAGACACTGATCTCTGTGGTGACAAGTGGCAGGACCTGAGGGAATGCCCTGAAGCTGTGTCAGGGGAGGTTTAGGTTGGATATTAGGAACAGGTCCTTCAGCCAGAGGGTGGTTGAGCACTGGAACCCAGGGCAGTGGTCATAGCACCAAGCCTAACAGAGGCTTCAAGCAGCATTTGGGTAATACTCTCATGCACATGGTGTGAGTCTTGGGGATGGTGCTGTGCAAGCCCAGCAGCTGGTCAGAATTTGGTCTTGATGATCCTTGTGGATGCTTTCCAACTCAGCATATTCTGTGATTCTGCGATTTTGCCAAATTATGCCAGAATAGCACATTAGACACCTTGATAAGTGGCTTTTATGGGGCCAAGATCAATCTTTTGGTTGAGCAGACTATCTGAACTGCAGTGCTGTAGTAACACATGAGAAGCTATTTACTCAACTGAAGTATACAGATGAAGACTCTAAAATGTGGAAGACTGGCAGAACCCCCCACCCCAATAAACTATGAGTTTTATGCTTAAAGAAATTCACAGTCTTTTCAAGGTCAGTTTTAGACCTCATCTATTTCAATTTTTTTCAGTAAAGATCTCAAAAAAAAAAAGTACATGGATAAGGTAGCTCAGTGACACAGTCAAGAATCGTTGTGAGTACAGAGGGTGACTGGGACATCATAAAAGCAAAAAACTATTATTAAGGAGTAGCATAACAGAAATCGAATTAAATTCATCAGTTCATAGTAGACAGTCCTGTGGTTAACAGGTGTGTCCAGAATTGAATAATCCAACCTCTTATGTGAAGAGAATCAACAGTACCAGATCAGATCAGCTTTGAAAACTTGCAAAGGGATGATATTCACTACTCTATGAGTAGCTTTTCCCAGTGCTACACTACTCTCCCAGTGAAAAATCTTTTTCTAATCTTCACTCTGAATCTCTCAAGGTGTTAGTGTGGTCATTGTTACTGTGCTGCTGTTTGCATTTGGTTCCATCATCTTTGTAACCTGTCCTTGAGATAGCAGCAGGATGCTGTTAAACAGCCCTACTGCTTAAGCATCTTGGTCTGGTGACCAAAAGAGCCCAGCTTCTTCAGTGTCCTGTTATAAATTGATCAGATGTCCCAGACTACTACCTACCTCCTACAGTTTTTCAATATCCCTCATGAACAGGGAGAGACAAAAATTTACAGAGGATTCCAGATGTGGCTTCACTATATCCCAGTTCAAGGGGGATGATTATTTCCCTTGATCTGCTGCTGACCAGTCTCCTACTGCAGTGCAGGAAGCTGTTTGCCTGATTTGAAATGAGACCATCCTATTGACTTCACTCCATGCTCATCCGTAGCCTCATGTTCCTTTCAGCAGGACTGCAACTTAGCCAGATGGTTCCCAACCTGTAGAAATTTTGGGGATATTCTGACTTGGATGCAGAACTTTATACCTCATGAGGTTTCTGCTAATTCCTTTCTGTGAATTTCTTGACACCTCTTTGGATTAAAATGCCACATATCAATGACCCTTCCTAGTGTGATCTCCAGACTTGTACTCCAAGTCATCACAGAGCATCAACAAAGACACTGAACAATTGTGGCTCCTTAATCAATGCTTGGTACATTTTGTTGGCTGCTCAACTCTGTATTGAGTCATTGATCACTACCCTTATAGCCCAGAGGTGCAACCAGTCTTCAGCCCACCTAGTGCTCCATTCACTCAGACCGTATGTCCTCAGGTCATAAACTAAAATTCAGTGGGAGGAGCTGTTAATGCTGTCAAAGCACTTTGTATTTTCTGTTTTCCCTTCATCCATAAACCAATCATTTTGTCAGAGAAATTAATTGGGTTTCTCAGGCATGATTTGTGCTTGCTAAATCTAAGCTGACTATGCCTGATTGCCTCTTTGCTCTCCATATGGTCAGAAATGGATTCTGAGACAATATGGGCCACGAGTTCTCCAGGTGTGGTGATGACCTTGACAAACTGGTGGTTCTCCAAATTCCTTAATCCCTTTCTTAAAGGTGGGTGTAATGTTTGAATAATGGAATCAAAGCATGGGATGGGTTGGAAGGAACCTTTAAGGGTCACCTACTCCAACTCCCCTGCAATGAGCAGGGACATCTACTGAGTCAGATGACTCAGATGACTCATCATCAGATGACTCAGAGCCCCATCCAACCTGACCCTGAGTGTTTCCCCACCCTCACCATAAACATTTCTTCCTTACACCTAGTCTGAATCTACTGGAGTTTTTTTAAAACCATCACGTCCTGTCATTACAGGCCCTGCTAAAAAGTCTGTCCCCCCTTTTGTCATAATCCCCCTTTAAGTTCTGGAAGGGACTCTAAGATCTCCCCAGAGCCCACTCTCTCCAGGCTGAATAACCCCAACTCTTTCAGCATGTCCTCACAGGAGACGTGCTCCAGATCTCTGATCATTTTTGGGGCTCTTCTCTGGATCAGTCTAACAGGTCTGTGTCTTTCCTGTACTGAGGTCTCCAGAGCTGGGAGCAGTGCTCCAGGTGGAATCTTTTCAGAGTGGAGTAGAGGGGAGGAATTATTGCTCTGGTCCTGATGGCCACACTATCGGTGACAGAAGCCAGGTGCTCTTAGCCTTCTTGCCCACCTGGGCACATGCTGTCTCATGTTTAGCCACTGTGAATCAGCACCCCCAGGTCCTTTTACAGCTTTCCAGCCACTCTGCTCCCAGCCTGGAGTGCTGCCTGAGGTTGTGGTGATTCAAGTCCAGGACCCAGCACTTGGTCTTGTTGAACGTCATGCATCAGCTGATCAGCCCATCAATCCAGCCTGTCCAGATCCCTCTGCAGAGCCTTCCTATGCTCCAACAGATCAATGATCCTGCCCAACATGGCTGAACCCATCAGTCTTCTCCTCATCCCTTGTTACCAGTTTGCCAGTCATATTGGCAGGGTACACTGACTTTGACATTTCTTTTCTGGCTGACATACCTGTAGAAACTCTTTCTATAATTCTTTGCATTTCTCACCAAGGTCAGCTCCAGTTGTGCCTTAGCCTTCCTCACAACTTTCATACGCAGCTGGGCAAGGTCCTTTTACTCCTCTTGGGATACCTGTTCCTGTTTCCACTGCCTGTGTGTTTCCATCTTGCTCTTTAGTTAGACCAGCAGGTCCTGACTCAGCCATGTCACTCTCTCACCTTCCTTGCCTGATTTCTCGCACATGGAGATTGAGAGCTGTTGTACTCTACACAAAATGTCATTAAAGGTCTGTCAGAGAAATAAGAGACATGACAGCTAAGTCAAGGCTGAAGTTGCTGAAACAGGCACAATATTGTAAGGACCATCTGACCATCTCAGAGCACACTGAGCCAGGGCCTTTAGCAGATGATCTTAGCAACCAACCTTAGTCAACAGCAGTTTCTCTATTAAGAAATCAAAGAAGGTCCAGCAATGGTTTATTGGCCCTAGATGCTGTGTGGCTTCAACAGACACACAGACACTGCTGAAACCTGTCTGGAGCAGGGAAAAGCTGCCTGAGTAGCCAAGCCAAGCCAAGAAGCCAGCTGCTGGCAGAAATGCCTGGACAGTCATCAGTCTTGGTTTTTCCCCTGGCATAGACTGGCGGAGCCCCAGTACTTTGTAGCACAGGGTGAGCATCTTCCAGTCTGGACCTTAGGAGCACCTGATCTGAGTCAAGGTGTTGGCAGCTCACAGGTACTTGAGCTCTGGGTTATGTGCTGAAGAAGCAACTGCGGTAGAGAGGAAAGAACGGCCTGTGATTACGTCCCCACATGCCCCCAGCGTCGCCCACAACCTCATTTCATACCCTGCCCAGCCCTCTCCCGGCCGGTCCCGTCCCACTCCCGCTCCTGCCAACCCCTTCCAATTTTCTCAGCCTCCCAGCGCCCACCGCTTCCTTCAATCTTCCTGTACCCCAAGTCCAGCCCTTTCTCCCTCTCCGTGCTGATCCTGCTCCCCGACTCCTCGGTGCTCGGCCATACCGGCCCACCGCCCGCACCCCGGCTCGCCCGCCCGGGGCCGCCCCGAGGCCGCGCTCCGCCGGCGCGCTCCGGTGCGGGGCGGGGAGGGGGGCGGCGGAGGGAGAGGGGGGCTGAGGGCGGCGCTGGGTCGGGTTTCAGCAGGAGCCTTCGCGCGGAGCCAGCTCCGAGCCAACGCGGACCCGCCGGCGAGCGCTCCGCAGGGCCACAGCCGCACCGGGGCGGCCGCGGCACCGGGGGAGCACCGGAGCGCTCAGGGCACTGGAACGGCCGGCGGTACCGGAACGACCGTGGCGCCGGAGCAGGGGGGAGGCTGCGGGACGTCGTGGCGGGGCCGGACGCTGCGGGATGTGAACGCCGCCGGCACGGGACGCGCAGGGTAAGTCCTGGCGCCGGGGACTGCCTCCAGCTCCCTCCCCGCCCGTTGCCCCTCACGATGGCATCGTCTCACGGTGGGACCGGACCGGGACCGGGACCAGGCGCTTTGTTCTGCCTTCGCCGCGGAGACAATGGAGCTGGGGAGGACGGCGGGGGGGGGGGGGGGGGGGGGGGGGGGGGCGTCGGGGGGACGCGCCCGAGGCGGCGCAACACCGCGGACCCGCGGCCGGACCGGGCTCGCTAGCGGCCCCGGCGTTGGCAGCTGCCGGGCGGGACGGGACGGGACCGGGGCGCCCGCGGTGCCGCTGCAGGACAGACCCGCCGAGAGGAGGGCGCTCCGCGGAACCGTGAAGGCGCCGGGCGAGGGCTGCGAGCCCGGGAGGAGCGGGGTGTGGGGCTGGCAGAACGCCGGCACCGAGGCCGCCCGGTGCGGGACGTCCGGGAGCGCCAGGGACGGGGACAAGGGAGCGTCAGCGGACGCTGGGCCCGAAGGCTGGGGAGTCCCGGGAGCCTGGAGCTCCAGGGGAGGACGAGTCCCGACAGCCAGGGGCTCCAGTGTAAAGGGAGCAGGCGAGGCCCCGCAGCGCCTTTGGCGATGGGCGCAGTCTGGCAGGGGCCGATGCAGCGCGGGGATGTCCCGAGACTGGGACTGTGGGAATTGGCTCCGGCGCGGAAATATTTCATTAGACTTTCCTTTGTGGGGGATGCGTTCTGAGAGACAGGAGAGCCCGCGGGGAGCCCCAGTGTGGCACAAAAATGGGATTCACAAGGAAGCAGTAGGGGCTGAACTGCATCCGCAGAAAGGACTGCCACTCTGACTGTTCGGGGCCCATATCAGAGGGTCGTGAGGCTGTGTGGCCGGGCGGGGAGCGAGCAGAACGGTGCCGGCCCTGAAGGCCCAGGTGAGAGATGGTAGGAGAGCCAGGAGGCACAGAGGTGGCCGTAGGTAGTGGTAGGCTGAGTAGGGGCTGGAAGCGAGTTGTTAGCCCGAGGCTGCACTGCAGGCAAGTCAGGGCTGTGCATGGTTCCGAGGGCAGATCATCTGAAACTAAAGAGCGAGAATCTTGTGTGAATGCATAGGAGGAAAACATATTCCAGGTCAGTGACCAGTGCTCAGCAAAGATTAAATGGGCTTCCTCTTCTGGACTGGAGTCTCAAAAACACCATTACACGAGTCATGGCCTCTCATGTCAGACCTAGGGTATGGCATCAGCAGCATCTGCAGCTTTCATGGAGCCTTTGCACAGCAAGCACTCTGACATCTGTTTGTGGCATGCACAGTGGGTGCCATTTTTCCAGCTCCTCTGCTGGGGCTGCTGTGAGCCCACTTCCCCTTTCTCGTGGCCGACACAAGGTGCAAGCTGCCACTGGCAAGGGTGCACACAGTGGTCTCAATGTAATTCCATATTTTTTTAATTTCAAAATGTCACACATCTGCTAAGTGTAGGCTGGGCTCCCCTGGTGCCTCAACCTGTCTGCCCTAGGCTTAGATGGATGTTGCAGCTTGCTCCATTTTAGCTGCTCTTCCTGTCAACCTTCTCACTATGGCTCTGGACCTCAAAGACCTATGTGAAGAGATTCTCATCCTGGCAGTTTTGTTCAGGGACTCCTGCTGCCGTTCTTCACAAGGGATCTCAGTGCCCGGTGGTGGGAGGGACAGAAAGGGAGCAGGGCAGTGCGGCTCACGTTACATGGACCGGCCAAGCCAGCCCCTGCACTGAGCTTTCAGCTAACTGAAAGCAGCTGTTCAGATTTTGTGACTCTGCATCCACTGAGGTCACTGCTATTTCCCTCTGACCCAAGCCTGCAGACCTCATTGTAACAGGCGTCTGCTGGTACCAAGGATGGTTTCTGCCCACCTCTGACTGGTGCAGTCTAGTAACTGTTCAGTTGCACCTCTTGCTGAAAGATAGGCTGGCTATGAAACTACTGGATTGCATCCAGGGAGGATAGAACTGAAGAAGCCAATATAGGCTTTCATCAGCAGTTTTTCAGCCCAGGGACCCTAATTTTGTTCCATGGTTGTGCTAGTGCTCTCAGCTGCCCTTTCACACTCCCCAGATTCGCTTTTCAAGTTTCTTTCCTCCCCTCCAGCAGCCCACAAAGCCTCACTCGCTTCCCAAGAACATCATTGCTAATCAAACCAGGTGGGCTTTTCCCCATGTCTATGCTCTGATTTCTTCCAGACACTACCCAAGAACTGTTAGCTCCATCCTGTCCTTAGTCACTGAGGTTGCCCCAGGGAATCTTGGCCCTCTACCTGCTTTTCTACACTTTTTTTTTTTTTTTTTTTTTTTTTTTTTTTTTTTTTTTTTTTTTTTTTTTGTCTAAGCTCCTGCCAAGGCTTTAAACCCTCTGTCCTGGCCCTTCCCGTGAACTGAGCATCTGGAGCACCATTGGGATGGTGCAGTCTCATCACAGAAGCTGCCTCAGATCCTCTTCCCCCAGCACTGCATATTCTCGGGGCAGGCAGTTACCCCTCCATCTGGGGAATTAGAACTAGCTCCAACAGAGAGGCACATCCGTCTAGGACCACGGAGTTAGTGCACATTCCCAAATTGCAGCTCAAAAAAGTATCTTCTTTTGACTTCAGGTCCTAGGACATTGTGAAGGTTCTCACATGCTGGGTGCAAGAAGCACATGTGGATTTACCTCAGAATATGTGGGTAGGCCTCAAACTGGATGCCCACTGAAGTAAACATTTCTTTATGATTATACAATACAATTAAATTATTTTGTTTCTATCACAAACCCAGAATTTCCACAGGGAAAAAAAATCTAGACAGCTGATCCAAGATGGGAAAGGGGACCCAAGAATACCATCCTGTGTCCCCTGGAAAGGGTTAACACCACCATGGGGTTCTTTGGTCAAGGGCTGATATTCTTAGTCCTCAAATGAGGCATTGCCAGCCACCTCCATCCCCCAAGACAGGGAGGTTCTTGCTCCTGCATCTGACATGAGCGGCTCCTGAGTGTGGTTATGGGACCAGCAGCAAACGCTTTCAAGAGAGTCCAAGAGTGAGCTCATGCTGCCGCCATCCCTGCAGACCACGAAGCCTCGTTCGCTGGGGCCGAGCGAGTGTTGGGGTTGGTGTTCTTCAGCAGCTCCTTGGCCGCTGGGTTATTCCGGCTGCTATCGGGAGGGAGGGGCAGTGCAGGGGGCTGGCAGCCTGTGGGCACAGGGAGTGTGTCCGGCGTGTCTGCCGTGTCCGGCTGCAGTGCTGCAGGAGCTGTGGCTGGCTGTGCGTCCCTCCCCCACTGCTGCAATGAAATGCAGTTACCGGGGAAAGGGAGGGAAGGAGTCGGAGCCAGCAAGGAGCAGCGAGGAGACAAAGGAGGGGAGTGAGCAGCGGAGGGTGTGGGACGGAGCAGCTGGCAGCTCGGAGGGAGTCGCTGCGTTCCTACTGCACTGCCACCGCCCTCCATGGTACCAGCTTGGGGCACCCACAGATTTCCGTGCCAGTCTAAACAATGAGCATGGTCTGATTTTATCCCGGGCATTCCCAGCTGCGGGCATATCCTTTGCAATACTTCCTTTTTGATTTATTGTTCACTGGATGGAAGCCCACTCCGGTTATGTGCTCCTTCCCAGGGACACCAGATTTGCACTTCATGGGTTTTTGGCACCTATATCCCTGAGGTCCTAAAAGGCACACTGGTGGAGAGAGAGGGGGGTGGGGGCTAGGGTCTCAACCAGTGAGCTGAGCTATCTCGTAATTTGAGACCAGCTTTTCTCAGGGTGGAGAGATGCATGGCTGCTGTTTGCCTAAAAACCTCTGTCCTCTTACAGACAGGCTCTGAACCTCACAGGAAGCATTCAGCTGTTAAAGACACAGGGGCATGCTGCTCTAGGGCAGCTGATGCCAAGTGCTGCCATGTGGGCAGTGTTTGGAAAGAGCACTTGAGGCTGTAGGAAGCACCTATGTGATATGGTCCTAGCTGCTCACCTCGGTGCGCTGTCAGGTGTGACCTGCTGGGCTGACTTCAGGTGCTGTCCCCAGCCTTTGTTCTGGTTGGCCTCTGACACATTGTCACATTTGCTTCTTGTGAGGGACAGGCGATACATAGTGATCAGGCAGCAGGTACCTGGCAGGCCTTCCCTCTCCAGGCTGTTTTCTGTCCTTCCTTTTACTCCCTCTTAACCAGTATCCTCTGGTCTGCATTCCAGGCAGGATTAAAGCAAACTCTGCAAAGGAGATCAAGCCACCCTCTGCTCTGTTGGTTGCCAGCCATGGAGCAAATGAAGAGGTCAACAGTGCTTCTGCTGGAGCTGCTTATTCTTGGGGGCCTGAGAGCAGGGATGGGCTCTGCTGTCCTGGGCACCCTGGATCTACAAATAGATGAGGAGCAGCCAGCTGGCACCATCATTGGGGACATCAGTGCTGGCCTACCACCTGAAACTACTGCCTACATGTATTTCATTTCAGCACAGGAGGGCAGTGGCGTCTCCACTGACTTGGGGATAGATGAGAATACTGGGATCATCAAAACAGCTCGTGTCCTGGACCGGGAGACTCGGGACCGCTACAGCTTCATTGCTGTCACCCCAGAGGGCATCACAGTTGAAGTGAACATCCAAGTAAATGACATCAATGACCATGCCCCAGCATTTCCCAAACAGCACAGCACCTTTCAGATCCCAGAGCACACGCCCATTGGCAGCAGGTTTCCCTTGGACCCAGCCTTTGATGCTGACAGTGGCCTCCTGAACACACAGGGCTATATGATTAAGGGAGGGAATGTAGGGCAGGCCTTCCGCCTGGAAACGCGTCGAGCACCCAATGGGGTCCTCTACTTAGACCTGGTGGTCAGCAATGTTCTGGATCGGGAGAACCGTTCATCTTACTCGCTGCTGTTGGAAGCCTACGATGGTGGTTCTCCTCCCCGGAGCACCCAGATGACACTGGATGTGTCCATTCAGGACATCAATGACAATGCCCCCAGCTTCAACCAGAGCCGCTATCATACACTCATTTCCGAGAATCTGAAACCTGGCAGCAGCATCCTGCAGGTCTTTGCCTCTGACGCAGACGAAGGTGACAATGGGGATGTGATTTATGAGATCAACCGACGGCAGAGCGATCCTGACCAGTACTTCACCATTGACGCCCGGACTGGAGTCATCAAGCTCAACAAGGGTCTGGACTATGAAGTGAGGAAGGTGCATGAGCTGGTGGTGCAGGCAAGGGATAAGGCTGTCCATCCTGAGGTCACCACAGCCTTTGTCACTATCCATGTACGTGACTACAATGACAACCAGCCCACCATGACGATCATCTTTCTGAGTGAGGATGGCTCCCCACAGATCTCCGAGGGAGCCCAGCCCGGACAGTACGTGGCACGCATTTCTGTTTCCGATCCAGACTATGGAGAGTACTCCAACGTCAATGTCACACTGGAGGGAGGAGATGGCAAGTTTGCCCTCACTACCAAGGACAACATCATCTATCTGATCTGTGTGGATCAACTTCTGGATCGGGAAGAAAGAGACTCCTATGACCTGCGGGTGACAGCTACTGACTCAGGAACACCCCCGCTCCGGGCAGAATCTGCCTTTGTGCTGCAGGTGATGGATGTTAATGACAATCCCCCGCTCTTTGACCAGCAGGAGTACAAGCAGAGCATCCCTGAGGTGGTGTACCCAGGAAGCTTTGTCCTGCAGGTGACAGCTCGTGACAAGGACCAGGGTCCCAATGGGGAGGTGCGGTACAGCATTCTGCATGGCCGTGACACCCACTCCAGCTGGTTTACCATTGACCCTGCCACTGGCATCATCACCACTGCTGCCCCACTGGATTATGAGAAGGACCCCCAGCCTCAGCTCACTGTGCTGGCCACAGACCGGGGAACCCCTGCTCTCTCTTCCTCAGCTGTGGTGCACGTGGCCTTGCAGGATGTCAATGACAATGAGCCAGTGTTCAGGAGTAATTTCTACAATGTGTCCCTGAAGGAGAACACCCCTGTTGGGACCTGCTTCTTGCAGGTAGGTACAGGTATTGAGGCCTGAGCTTGGCAGGGGCACGGCCAGGGCTGTGAGCAGCTTGGGGTGGGAGACCTGCCACTGTAAGGTGTTTGGTGCGGGTGTCACGGCTTTGACAGGCAGCGTTTGCAGCAGGAATGCTGGAGTGGAGATCCCCATGCTTGGTGTGAGTCCGGAATGGGGCCAAGTCATGTACATCCTTTCTGTGTGCAAGTAGCGGGCAATGCCACTGACCTCAGACCCACCACAAGGCTGCCCATCATGTAGAGCATGATGTGGGCCTCTCTTGAGGTGGGTCCTGGTGTGCCACACCTTGCTTGCCTCAGTGTGGAGCTGCCTTGCAGCCAGGACGCTCAAAATGGGGCTAAGAACATGATACTGCCTCCGGGAAACTGCCTGTAGCCAGGCTTCAAACTTCCCTCTTCCTCTGTGAGGTCCTTAGCTCAAGTTAATCAGTGTTGGTAAGGCTGGTTGTGAGCATGAGCATTATTTATGATAATGAGCTGAGACGCGTGCTGCTGCACCAGCCTTTATGTGGCAAGAGGTCACGGCTGGAGCTGGAGAGTTGCTGGGCCTCCAAAAGCTCTGTGACCCCATGATGAGCTAGCAATGCCATTTGGATTCTTCTGTGTGCTCTGTGTTCCCTGTTCCCTGTGTTTGGTGTTTCTGTTGCAGCTCAGGCCCTGGAGCCCAGGTTCCTGGGGACAGGTGATGCCACCTGCCTGAGCTGGGATGAGGGCAGGTGTGGGCACTAACAGCTATGGCAGCATCCAGGCTGTCCATCGTGACAAGCACCAGTGGCACTGGGAGCACTTCTTTCCTGGAGGTGTGGGGCATGGGGATGTCTGGCTGGGACCATGAGAAACTCTGGTGCCAGGCTGGTGAGGGGTGCCCAAGGGGACGGGAAGAACAGGAATTCTGGGGTCCATAAGACAAGGCTGGAGGAGGTCTTGTGACTTCGCCACAAAAAAAGGTCTCTAGGTCACCCTGGAGAAAAATTTGGAGCTGGCAAAAAAGAATGGTCTATGTGTGCCTTGTGGGTACACTGCAGGGGCGTGGGGGGTGTGAATGTGGGCTGGGGAGGATGGGCTGTGGGGTGTATGTGTGTGTGCTTGCATGCAGGTGACTGATGGTGTGGGAGTGGGAGTGCTGGAGAAGGGCTTGTGGGGGAGTGAGTACAGGGAATGGGGTAGGAGTATGGCAGGAAGGAGGAATTGGATGGGAGCAAGGGCCAGGTGTGGAATAGAGAAGGCATGTGGGGCAGGGGCAAGTGTAGGACGGCATAGATTGAGGGTTTGGGGACTGGTCAAGGTAGGAATAGGGGGAAGTCTGGGCAGAAGAAGTTAGTGGGAGATGAGAAGGAAGATGTAGGTCAGGGGAGATTTGGGTTTGGTGTATGCAGGGCAACACTACACACTGTCCCAGTCTGGGGTGGGTGGGGATGGGGTAGGGCTGGGGACAGAGATGGGGAAGGGGTCAGGGGTGGATTCAGGGCCAGGGTCAGAGCAGAGATGCTGAGTGTCCTTGCGTGAGCGTGGCAGCCCCAGGATTGTGCAGGGGCGTCTGGGCTGCACAGCCCCCAAAGAGAGGCCCCCCTCTTTCCTTGTCCGTGCCTTCCTGCTCAGTGCTGCTCGCCGTGTGGGAAGGCGTTCTGGAAATGCAATTGGAGATGGCGGCTGGGCTCCTGACTGCGAGTGTGGGGCCAGGCTGGAGGGAGAGCGCGCCCTGCAGAGGAGCTGGGGCGTGCAGGGCTGTGGGGCACACCCCGAAGAGTGTCCAGTGCGTGGCTGCCTGGCTCTGTGCTGTGCAGGGACAGGGCTGGCCTGGCAGCTGGTAGTGACCAAGGCTTGGCTGCATTTCGATGGTCTTGGCTGAATCCTTGTGTTTCGTTTGGAAGCAGAGCGTCTGGGCTGAGCGCAGGTAACTCCCGTGCGGCCTCGGCACAAAGCAAACAGCTCACACATCTGCTGTAGCTTCCTCTGAGCCAGGAAATGTGAGAGGATGGGAAAGGAGGCTGGCCAGGCTGATGGCTTGATCGAGGATGCAGCAGGAGCCAGCAAAGTCTGGGAGCTGGGCAGAGCCAGGTCAGGGAGCCCTGGGTTTGGAGCATAGCTGCCTGGCATGGCCACCCCTGTTGCCTCAAACAGGAAGTCTTCAGAGGTGCTGCCAGGGCTCACATGGCCAGTGCCCAGCACTGTTCCCCACAAAGTTGCCCATGTCAGGTCTGTTGCCCCCATAGCCCTTTTGTGCCATTGCTCCTGCTTGACTCCATCTCTGTATGGCTTCCAGGCTTTGGGGTTCACCCTGCCTTGGGACAGTAAAGTATCTCTGTCAGGGTCTGGGTTTTGTCCAGACCCACACAATGGTCATGAGTGCTCAGATCACAGGCAGGCCCTGTCAGATGAGCTACAGGACCCAGTTCAATCACCTGGGTCAGCACAGAACTCAGTGGGTTTGCTTCTCTGTCAGTCTGCCACATTTTTAAGCAGAAAACCCTGGGAGGACCAGGTCTGTTTTTAGACAGTGATGTCTACTCTCTATGGACAGGACAGAAAGGTGGGGAAGGCAGGAGTCTCTAAGTGAACAGGGGAGACCTGAAGAATTGCTACAGTTGATCTGCTCCCTTGCAGGCTCCTTTCTGTCTGCCGGGTCAGTCTGTGTCTGGGTATGAACAGGGATGAGCAGAACGGGTTGCTGGCCTGAGCTTCTGAGAGAGAAAAAGGAACTCATAATATCTTCTCTGTCTATTACTCGTGTTTACTATAGGCCAGGTCCCACAGTAGCAGACTGAGCATGAAGCAAAGGAAATAGCAAACTCACTGTTCAAATCTGAGGTGAGAAAGAAACACCGGTGGAGACAGAGCCCAGGGTAGCAGTGAACATGAGGCCAGCAGAACACAGAGGAGAAGACAGTCACCAGCTGGCTGCCTTGCTCCTCTCTGCCGCCATGAGCTGATGATGCAGAGGCTTTAGGGCACCGGACCACGTTCCAGTGCTGTGGTCCGTGATGTAAAGCACTGCTCTGGTATAAATTCACCCTGCTGGTTTAAATTTGTTTTAAACATTTGACTGTGTACCAGCACACTGCATGGTCAGATAGTGTTTTTCTGGGACTTTCTGACTTTTCATGCTAAATCAAGTATTGTCTGTGCTCTGGCAGAGAGAACTGTGAACCTCACGTGGTGAGCATGGTCTGATTGGACAGCAACCTGAATGACATGGAATGGTGGGTTATTGATTCTTGCATATATCCAGTATTAATGATTTTGGAACCAGGGTTTGCATACTCCCTTTCCACCCATACACATAAATGTTGGGGAACATCAGAAATTAAAAGAAATTAAATTAAAAGCAATGCACCTAATGTAGAGTCTCTGTGGTTTTGAGGACAAGTCTGTTGAGTTTTTGGTTCTGATTCGTGATTCCATGGAACATTCATGGGCAATGCTGCATGCGGAGCACTGGGACAACCCCATGGGCTGTGGCCCAGGGAGGAAGATTTGGATGAAAAGCTGTAGGCTACACCAGGCCACATACACTATATTACCAAAAGAGAGTCTGAAGGGGTAGTTCTGATGGCTTGCTTGTGCTGCTGAAGGGGCAGCTGTGCGGGGACATGGAGTGTAGTCATGCATGGACACTGGAGTAGCACAAGGACTAATGCTCACCAACTGCGGCTGAGGAAAGTGGAAGGAGGAAGTGCAGCATTACTGCCTGCATTTGTGTTCTTAGGGCAAGGGATTTAGCATCAACCTGGTTTCAGACCTTTGCACAACGTAGAACAGCCCCCCCCCCCCCTTAGAAACAAAAAGGCAAGCTTTCCAAAGCGAGATGGGGAGATGCCTGGGAGCGTGCTGGGGAGAAGAACAAGGGGAGGGAGAGCATCACGGTCCTGAGGAGCAGGCAGCCATGTAGGAGGATCTGGGGGTACACAGGAGTGTGCACATGGGGGTGATGCTGGTATATGGGGAGGTTGTAGGGGGAGGTGAGTGCCGTTGTTACCGCCAGAAGAGCTGCATTTGTTCCAAATTCCTGTGAAAGTTATTTCCTTGCGCTGCCAGCAGCCTCCTCCTGGGCTTGGCACAGCAGCCAGCGCCATGATTAATTCAAGTAGCATTTCCCCTGGAGCTGCAGCAGCTTTTCCACTGCAGCTGAGAGGCCCCAGCCCCTCACGCTCCTCTCCCCCCATCCTCTGCTCCTCCTCCCAACCCCCTCGAACAGCTCTCTCCTTCCTCCATGCAATCCCCAGCCCCCTCACAGCTGCCCCTTTTCCCTTACCTCTGCTTCAGCTCTAGGCCCCTCAGAACTCCTCTTTCTACCACTGCTCTTGCTCACACAGCTCCCTGGTCCATGTCCACCCACAGCCCCACCCACGCATGCTGCCTCCCAAAGGGCCAGTCCTGCCCCCCTCCCATGGCCCCAGTCACCAGCATGCCCCATGCCCCCTCCCAGTTTCTTCTCCCTCTTGTTCTCCCCACACCTCTTGGTCAGTGCCAGCTGCAGTTGTCTTCTCCCCCAGGAGCCTTGCCACTGTGACCCAGGGCAGCTCTCCTCCACCTGCATAGCCCTTGGGACGTGCCAGCCTCTCCCTGCTCCCTATGGAATCCCAGAATGGTTGAGGTGGGAAGGGACCTTAAAGATCATCCAATTCCAACCCCTTGCCATGGGCAAGGACACCTTCTGCTAGGCCAGTCCAGCCTGGCCTTGGGCACTTCCAGGGATGGAGCAGCGACAGCTCTGGGCAACCTGTGCCAGGGCCTCACTGCCCTCACAAGGACGAGCTTCTTCCCAATATGCCATCTAACCAGGTCCTCTGGCAGTGTTGAAGCCATTCTCCCTTGCCCTGTCACTACAGGCCCTTGTCCCCAGTCCCTCTCCAGCTCTCTTGGAGCCTCTTTAGGCATTGGAAGGGACTCTAAGGTTTCCCTGGAGCCTTTTCGAGGTTGAACATTCCCATCTCGCCCAGCCTGTCTCCAGAGCAGTTCCATGTCCGCCTGATGTTGGGGGGCCCATCCCTGCCCTGCTCCCTAGGCTCACCCTGCCACCCTGATTGGTATGCTCAAACCTGTGCTGACCCCAGCCCAGTCTCTCCTGCACCTCTTGCTGATCTGTGGCCCATCTTTTTGCATAGACCTTCTCTGAGCACTGCCTGCCTGAGCTCCACATGGCTGAAACCTAGCTGCACACCCTGGTTTGGGGTCATTCTGTCTTCAGTGCCCCCCAGGGCCCTGCCATTTCTGCCCTGTGCTGTGGCTGCCTCATTCAAGCCCCCTACCTTCAGCACTCTTCCCTGCATAGCCCAGCTTTCCAGCCCTGCTCTGCTCCAGCATTCCCTGCCCCTTTCTGCTCCCCAGCTTATATGTCCTGTTCAGCTCCTGCATCTTCCGTAGGGCTCCCTATGCCCTATAGCTCCTGGCTGCAGATGCCATTTCACCAGCGAGGACACCCAGGAACCCAGGCGTGGAACCTCACTCCTTGTCCTTCTTTGCCTTGGTGTGTCCCTGTGCTTGGAGGCACCTGGGGTCCCAGAAGGGCGCTAAGCACTCCCAGGCTGCCTTACCTCTTGCCCAGCCCCGCCTTCTCATCCTGCCCCTCTGCCAGTCTGTGGTTAACCCACTTCCCCTCATCCTCTGAACCAAAGGCTTTACCCCATTTCAGAGCAGTGCTGGAGGCCATCGGCAGCCCCTGCTTCCGCTGCCCAGCTACATGTGTTCCTGGCAGCCCTGTGTCTGTCACAGAATCAGAGAAGGGTGGGAAGGGACCTCACAGCCCATCTTGTTCCACGCCCTGTTATGGGCAAAGACACCTTCCACTAGACCAGGTTGCTCCAAGGGCCATCCAACCTGGCCTTGAATGCCAGGGATGGGGCAGTCACAGCTTCTCTGGCAGTGTGGAGGCCTTGGCTATGGGACCGCCAGCCAGACTCCTGCTCGTGTCTGGGGCCCTGGGGATCCAGCGGGGCGAGCCAGCAGTGCCGGCAGCTGCGCTTGGGCTCCCTGGACGGGGGGCTCTGGTAGCCGGGGGGTCTGACCCTCGCCTTGGCCACGTGTGCTGGACTGTCGCTGGGCCGAACCCTGACCCTGCTCCCTCCCCCGGGACCCGAGTGTGCTGGAGGCTGAGACAAAGCCCTGGAGCCAGGAATGGCTCCTGAAATAGCCACGTGGCCACTCCCTGGCTGCTTTTAGCTGGTCAGTGGCTGTGCCAGGGCTGGGAGGGCAGGACGCCTGGCACGCACTCAGGCGCAGGGAGCCATGCGTGGGATCGCTGACCACACTGGCGCCAGCCTCCCCTCCTCTCCCACCAAGAGCCGTCACTCAGAGGGGCGGGAGCCCCAGAGCCAGATGTTTGCCAAAGCCACAGCATAACATGTGTGCAGCAGAGCCCCAGCCATGGCTACGCTCCAGATGAGTTCCCTGCCTGCTGACTGCGCTGGCTGGAGTGGGGAGCATGGCTGAGGAATGGAGGCCCAAGCTGCTGAATGGTGCTCCATCACTTTACAGCACTGTGGGCTGGGCAGGGGTGCACAGGTCAGCAGGAGGGCTGTAAAGGCAGGAGGTGTGTGCAAGGGGCTCTGATGATGTGCTCGAGATGGGTCTGTGGGAAGGGGCAGCTTTGACTCCCACGGGCTATGCAGCTGAGGACCTTGGTGTGGGGCTGTACTTCATCCACCCCCATTTCTGGGAAATAAGAAGTCTGTTGTGCCTTGGCTCCACTTGTCCCTTCTGTCTTGCTGGGGAACTGGGAGGAGGGTGTGAAATAGCAAGGCCTGGATACCCATCACTGCCCTCCCAGCTCTCCATGCAGTGGGGAGAGGCACACTTGGCCAGAACCCCACTTTCTTCTCAAAGTCTGGTGCTCTTGTTTCTTGCTGCCTAACCCTGAGTCATCTTGCTGTTCTCCTTTGTTGTCCTCTTCTGCTCTGTGGTGGTCACTGCACTCCCACTGCGTGCTCTTCTGCCCAGCTGCAAGGCACTCCAGCAAAGCCTCTCACCACACCTGCAGGGAAGGAGGGACAGGTAGCAGATGCTGCTGCCCAGTGTGGTCAAGGCTGCCAAGCAGGGATGGGGAAGCAAATCAGCTCTTTTGGAACAATTTGAGCTCAGTGGGGAACTGGGGTGTTCAGGAGGGTCTTTGGCTGGAGATAACAGAATGGTTGAGTTTGGAAAGGACCTCTTGAGATAATCTAGTACAACCCCCCCATGCAGCACCATCCAGAGTTGTTTTCCCAGGACATCCCCACTTTCCTGAGCAACCTCATAAAGGCAAGGAGTTTCCTGATCTTCAGAGGGACTCTCCCTCACTGTGTTCCAGTGTGTGCCCATGCCCTCTGATCCTGACACTGGGCATAGCTGGGAAGAGCCTGGATCCATCCTCTTGTTGCCCTCTTTCCTGTATGAATGATACCCCTTCTCCAGGCTGAACCATCCCAGCTCCCTCAGTCTTTTGTCACAGGAGAGGTGCTCCAGTCCCTTCATCATCTTTGTGGCCCTTCACTGGACTCTCTGCAGTATGGCCATCTCTCTTCTGTACTGGGGAGCCAGCGCTCCACCTGCGGCCTCACCACTGCTGAGGAGAAGGGCAAGATCCTCTCCCTGACCTGCTGGCCACACTCATCCTGATGCTGCCCAGGACACCATTCTCCTTCCTTGCAGCAAGGGCACATTGCTGTCTCATCTTCAACTTGCCACCCATGAGGACCCAGAGGGCAGCAGCAGCTAAGCTGCTCTCCAGTGGTGCAGCCCTCAGCACAGACTGAGGTGCAGGGGATTGTTTCTTCCCTGGGGCAGAACTTTTCACTGTCCCTTATTGAACTTTAGGAGGCCTCACGTCCATCCCTGCAGCCTCAAGGTCGCTCTAGATGCAGCATGACCCTCTAGCAAATAAGCCACTCCTCTGAATTTGAGGTCATCAGCAACCATGCTCAGGGTGGACACTGCATCATCAACCGGGTGGTTAATGAAGGTGCCAAACAGGACTGGTCGCAGGGGTACACTGCCAGCTAGCAGCCTCCAAATAGATGTCGTGCCCCTGATCACCTCTCTCTGGACAGGAGCCTGTCAGCTGAATGAAGATCTTATGGGGGACAATGTCAAAGAATTTAGTGCACTTCAGGTTGACAATATCCACTCCTTTTCTGTCATCCACCAGGCCAGTCATTTATCATGTGGATCAAGCTGATTTGTCTTTAGGGGAAGCCGTGCTCACCACTCCTGATGATTTTCTTGTCCTTCCCATGCATAAAAATGGTTTCCAAGATTAGCTGCTCTGTCAGTTTTCTGGGGATCAAGGTGATGCTGATTGTTTTGTAGTTACCTGAGTCCTCCTGCTTACCCTTGAGGATAGAAGAGAGATTTACCTTCCTACAGTCGTCAGGCACCTCCCAAACACTATGATTGAGCAAAGATTATTGTGAGGGGCAGTGATGTCTTTCACCCTGGTTTCTGTGGAGACCTGAGATTCCTGAAGACCCAACGTACTATTAGAGAGTAAGGGAGAGAGGGCTTTAAGTATCCCAGCCTTTTACATGTCCTGTCACCAGGTCCCTAGTCCCCTTCAGCTGCGGGCCTACATTTTACCCAGCCTTCCTTTTGTCACCAATGTGCTTATAGAAGCCTTTCTTGTTGACTTTGACATCCCTTGCCAGATTCAAATCCAGTTGGGAACTGGATGCCAACAGCTGCATTCCCATGCTATTACACTGATCAGTGAGTGATTTCAGCAGAAGGTACCCCAGATGTGTTCCCCAAACCCTGCCATGGTAGCAACCTCTTCTACATCTATCAACTAAGTCTTCAAAACACAGCATCAGGGTTATCCCCTGGGTTCCTTAACTTATCCTCTGGTCTCAAGGGAATATGCCTTTTCATTTGCATCCGTTATCTGACAGAAAAGATGTATTTCCTCTGTCACTTTCATCCAGATCCTTTCCCTCATTACAGTCCCCAGACAGAGGGGGCTCATGAACCTCTCCCCCAGAGCCTGTTTTCCAACCTGCCTTTCACCCACCCAATTGCCCAGCCCTCCAAACTGTAACATCCTGCCTTGAATATGAGGACTGTGGGAGAAGGTGCCAAAATCCTTCCTAAAGTCAAGGCAATTGTCACCCACAGCTGTCAGCCCTTTGACCCCAGATCCCATCATTCCACCACAGAGAGCAAACAGGATTGTCAATCCATGATGGTTCTTCCCTTCCAGGATCTTTCATGTGGCCTAAAACATGCTACAAAAGACTCATTCCATGATTCTCCCAGGGCTCAAAGTGTGTCTGACAAGAACGTAGACCCTCATATAATCCTCTTGGCCTTTGTTGAAGGTGGGACGTGATATTTGCATTCCTCCAGTTGTCAGGGATCTCCCCTGATTAGCACCACATGTGAAGAGCAGTCCTACAAATCCATTTCTCTCAGCATCCATTGATGCAGCCTGTTGAATCCCATGGATTCACCTGGATCCATCTTTTTAAAGAAATACTGACTCTATCTTCACCCCTCTCTGGTAGCTCTCTGAACCCTTTTGAACAGCATGGAGGCCTGGGAGGCTGGTGGAGGAGGCATTGAGTATTCCAGTCTTACCTGGGCCTGCTGCTGCTGAATCACCGACCACACTCAGAAATAAACCCTTCTTCAGGCCCTCGCTACCAGCACAGTGGTAGAGGCTCTTCTTGGCACACTCAGGCTTGGACTTTGACTTTGCTGACACACTCTTGACATGCCTGGCAATGTTTATAGATTCCTACTATGTATATTTCCTCCGTGCAGATCTCAAAGAATTGTGGAATGGTTTGGGTTGGAAAGGACCCTAAATACCATCTCGTTTCAACCCCCTGCCATGAGCAGGGACACCTTCCACTAGAACAGGTTGTTCCAAGCCCTGGAACCAGGTTGTCCAGCTTGGCCTTAGACACTTCCAGGGATGGGCAGCCACAGCTTCTCTGGGCACCCTATCCCAGGGCCTCACTACTCTTACGAGGAAGAATTTCTTCCCAGTATCTAATCTACTACTTATATATAATAAACCTACTCTCTGTCAGTGTGGAGCTGTACTCCCTTGTCCTGTCTTTCCAGGCCCTTTTAAATAGCCTCTTTCCATCTTTCTCATTGACTCCTTTCAAGTACTGAAAGGCCACAATTATGTCAGAGCCTTCTCTTCTCCAGGCTGAGCAATCCCAGTTGTCTTAGCACACACCACCTTTTGCATGGCAGCTTAGCCCTGAGGCCCCTGCTAAGCCCAGGCCATCTGCTGACGTCCCTGTGTTTTCCTGCGCACTGGGATGGGCTGTTCTGGAGTGTGCTGTCCTGAAGGCTTGCCAGCTTTCCTGAGCTGCCTTGGCCTTCAATGCTGCCTCCCATGAGATCACTTCCATCGACCAGTTCCCTGTGAAAGCTGAAGTCTGTCTTGCAGTCCAGGGTCTGTACTCTGCTTCTCTTCTTCCTCACTGCCTTTGAGATCCTGAATCTGCTGCTTCACGGCCACTGCAGTCACAGCTACTGCCAGCTGTCACAATCCTAGTTAGTATTCCCTTCTAGGGAACAGCAGATCCAGCTGCATGCCACCCCTGCTTGGCAGGGACATTGGAATTCTTTGTGAGACCAGGGGTCTGTGATCCTTGCTTCCTCAGGTACTGCTGCCTCCTTGGCAGCTTCAGGTCAGGAATCTCCTGGCAGAGGATTGATGTCCTTCTGCTTCAAGCCTTTAGTGTTTGTGCAGGCTCCGTTCAGAAGTCAGAGGTGAGAGGGCAGTGGGGCTGCCATTCGGGCTCGGAGCCCTGGACCTGCTCTGACATATTCGAGCAGCAGGACTGGCACAGCCCCAGTAGAGAGCTTCCTGGGCAGTTCCACAGGCAGCTTGACCCCGTTTCCCTCTGTTTTTCAGGCAAACATCAGGAGTCTCATGAATGAGCTGCAGTAAAACCAGCTGTGGATCCAAGATTTTGGTGCTAAATACAGAGCCTTGGGCTGCCCTGCATTAGCTTCTAGCAAAGTTCCTGGAAAAATGTCCATGCTTGGTTTAAAAATTTCCAGAAGTGGTGAACTCACCGCAGGCCTTAAATGAGCCCTTTTGGAGGCTAATTGCCCTCACAGCTAAAAATGTGTTCCTCTCCCAGACTGCATGTGCTCTGAGTCTGCAGCAGGACATGCCAGCTGAAATGAGGTGGTTGCCATACCTGGTGACTGGTGGACCCCTGTGATGTCTCTCAGGAGAACCCAGGAGGCTGCAGCAGCGATCCTGCTGTCCCTGGGTCTCATGTCAGGCCCTGCTGAGCATGAGCTGCCCACAGGCAGTCAGCCAGCCCCCCCAATGGGATTCAGGATATAAGCAGTCTGCAGGCAGGGAGCTGCGACTGGGGTGCACAAGCCACAGCCCCTCTCCCTCTGCACACAGTGGCAGAGCACTGAGCAAAGTGTCCAGTGGCCCCAAACGCAGCCTACACCGTTACCTGGTCCAGCAGATGTTTGTTTTCTTGTGCCTTTTCTCTAGGCAGTTTAGCATCACCCATCCAAGACAGACAAGAACCAGGTGCAGGGCTCCAGTTGTGGTTGCACCAGTGATGCGACCTCTCTTAGACCCTGTGTAGGCTCATATTGTGCAGAGTTTTGTGTTGGACCAGTGGTCCATATATGGTCTCATCACAGAATGGGGCAGTGAAGCATTAGATACATGGGACACCTTGTCCTGGCTGCACAGCCAGGGCTGGTTCTGATACCAGGCTGCTGGATCTACCAGTTATCTTGCTGGAAGATGACTCTGGGTACCAGGAAGCCACCAGGGAAATGGTGCTGCACTACACAATAGTGAGAGCTCATCTATTGCTCCCCTGTTCCTGAAACCTGACCCAGGTCTTGTGGCAGGAAGCTGGATATTCCCCCTTTGGGTATTCCTAAGGGTGGCACCCATAAGAAGATGGTTATGATGGGGAAGCGAGGCTCTTCTGGAAGCATCAGAGCCTCTGGCCTAAGGAGCCTGAAGCTACCATCTCACTCTGCAGCAGAGCATATTGCTGTAAAGTGATTAAAGCAGCTGATGTGCATTTTGGATAACCTTCAGAGTGAGAAATAGTTCATTTTGAAGGAAAGAAAAGTCTTAATTTACCATATAGTACCTATTCCAGTCACCGTGGCAGGTGGTCAGTTTCTTATGCATTTCCATCTGCAGTGGTGGAGCAGGCTGGCAGCTGACCCAAGGAATGGCAGAGGCACAGTGGGGTGTGGGTACAGGGCTGTACCCCAGTGACGACAGCCAGCATGGAGCCAGTTGTACTGGTAACCTGCACACGAGCTCCAGCGATGTCAGCGAGGTCAGATTTGTACTCTATGCTGAGCAGCTCCCCAGGAAGATGGGCTGGGGCAGTAGGGAGTAGAGCAGTGAGCTGTAGGTGGGTCCAGCTTTCCAAAGTGCCTCCTGACCCAGTTCTGTCACGGCACCTGTGTTTCCAAGTGCTCTGCAGCTGGAGGGGGTGGGGGGACCCTGTTCCATGACGCTTCTTCTGGCAGCTGCTGCAGGGTTGGGGAGCAGATCCTCTGCACAGGAGCTTAGTGCTCACTGGAGATGTAGTCTCAGTTTCTCCCTGCAGGCAGCCCCCCCTCAGACCACAGGCAGCAGGGCCAGTGGGGGTGTCACAGGTGCTGCCTCCCCTTCCTGGTCAGGACAGGGTGGTCCCACCCCTGCCCTGTTGACTGTTCCCTCCAGGGTCGGCCACTCTGTGTCCCCTTACCCTTGTTCCTCTATCCCTGATGGCCGGGCTCGCAGCCCCCAGCCAGGCCCTCTACTTGGCGCGCGTGTGGCGTTCCTGCGCTCCTCGTGCGGGAGCCGAGGCCCCATGGCTGCTGCGGGGAGGAGCTGTGGCTGATGAGGCCTGAACTCCACTTCACCCGGGCCTGGCCCGGCTGCCTTCCCCCAGCTCTGTCCCCCAGCTTTGTTCTCCATGGAGCTCCCAGCTGGTGGAGGAGCTGTGGGCAGGGATGTGGATTCAGGAGTTGGTTTCTGCTGACATGAGCTCTGTAGGAGCCCAAGGAGGAACTGGGGAGGGCGAGCAGGGAGCATCATTCATCCTCCTGCTATGTGTGTCGTAGTGGGTGCAGTTCTTGTGCTACAGGCAAAGTGTGACTGGACTGTTACAGGGCAGTGCCACCCTCCATCCTCACGCCCAGTGTCTGGGGCTGCTAGACACAGAGCTCTGAGAGCAGGACAGAGCCAGGGCCGTGGTTACAGGGGGTTGACTTTCTTCCTGTCCCATCTTGAGTGTCTTTGCAGAAAAGAAGGAACAGAGGTGCGGGGGCTGCTGCTGCTGCAGCGCTGCATGTCCTACAGAAGGAGCAGTGGCTGGTCTGGGACAAGAGGCACAGTTGCTGTCTCATTGCATAGTGATGGCCAGCTCTGAGGGTGGTGTGGCAGCTGTGGCCATGGAGCAGAAGGTGGCACTGGGGCGTCGTGGTGGTGCTGGGCTGGGTCTGGCTGGTGATCTGTCCTGTTCAGGTGGTGCCTTCCCTCACACAGGTGACAGCCACAGATGCAGACAGTGGTGCATTTGGCTCCCTTTCCTACTCCATTGGCTCTGGCATCGGCAGCATTGTTCCCACACAGTTCAGCATTGACAAGCACTCAGGGCAGCTGTGCACGGTGCAGCCCCTGGACCGCGATGAGGGCACGTCTGCCTACGACTTCACCATCACTGCTGTGGATGGGGTGAGTGCTAACAAGGTTGCCTATGCAGTGCTGCTGACCCAGCATTGTGCAGGGGATGCTGCTGTCCTTGCACTGTCTCTGATCTGGTGCCTCCTCAGGGCGGCCTGAACTCCATGGTGTATGTGAAGGTGTTCCTGGAGGACACGAATGACAACCGGCCAGTGTTTTATCCGCTGGAGTACGCTGCCAGCATCAGCACACAGAGCATGCCAGGGACAGCCGTGCTGCGTGTCACTGCCCATGACAAGGACGAGGGGCTGAATGGGAGAGTGACATACCGCATCGTCCTGGGAAACTCGCCCCCGCTCTTCTCCCTCAACAGGGACACAGGTGAGAACTGGCAGGCAGCCAGAGCAGGCAGCAGTTGGTGCTGCAATGTGGGAGGTGTCAAAACCAGCCTGAGTGTCACTGCTTGGCCACCTCAGCAGTGCAGTCCGTCTCCAGAGTATGTCTGTTCCTCTCTCTGCCACATCTTTCCCTGCAAAACTTCCTTAGCCTCTGGTAACCCCTTCCCAGACTCAGTCCCTGACTTTTTGTTTCTGCTCCCTGCTCTGTTCTTCATTTGTCCTGTCTGCTTCTCCCCATTCCCCATTCTCCATTCCCCATTCCTGATTCACTGTGTCCTTCCTCTTGTGTGCTGATGCTTTGCCCCATCAGGCTGTACCCTTCTTCCTTTCTTGTCCCTGCCAGTCCCCTCTTCCCAACTCAGTTATTTCCCACTGTTCTCATTGGCTGCATCTGCTTGAAGCCAGAGCAGTTTCTGCCAGGGAAGTGGATGCATGAGTGTGTGGTGCCAGGGGCTCCACAGGACAGAAAGGTGCATTGGAGGATCTGTACACTGGTTCTCAAGTTCCTAGCAAGTGACTGGAATGAGACAAGCCCTACCAGCCCTCCTAATGCAGGGCCACCTCCTTTGTAGGGCCTATTAATTATGGTTCTTCACTTCTACATCCCCTCCCAGAGCCTCCCTGCCAGCCCAGGGCCCACTTGTTGCGTGATGACACTCACTCTGTGCCACAGTTTGGCAGCCCTCTCCCCTCCTTTCCCTCTCCCAAGACCTGCCTTCTGGCTCATGTCCCACAGCCTGTACCACTGCTTAACTCGAAGCTGGGTGTAAGATTAAGTGCAGAGGATTTAGGGAGGCTTTCCTGGGAGAGCTCCACTCATTCACTCCACCTCCTCTGTGGTGGGCTCCCACCGTGATGCACATTGTTTCCTGTCCCTTCTGGTCTGTCTTTTCCAGCTTAGGGTTTGACCTGTCCCCTGGTGCCAGGTGACAGGGGTGCAGGACAATGCCACATCAATTACTTTCTTCCTCAGGTGTCATCTCTCTGTCATGGTCTCTGAGTGGCAAAGCCAACACCCTGGTGCAGCTGGTGATCTCTGCTCAGGATGGGGGGGGCCTGCAGGCACAGCCAAATGCCCGGGTAAACATCAGCATTGTGGAGGGCACAGTCTCACCCCCTGTCTTTGAGCAAGCTCAGTACTTCTTCAACGTGCCAGAGGACATGCCACAGGGCGCCAGTGTGGGGGCTGTCCAGGCCCAGAACCCACCAGGTATGGGCTTGTCCCTTTTGCATGTTACCACTTTCCCTGTCCCCACACCATCCTTGAGGGCCAGCATCCATCGCTTCTCATGGAGTGGCCCTGCTCTGAGAGCTCCCCACACTCACGTCTGAATGTGCACCCAGCTCAGCACCTGTGCATACACAAGTGTTATATGCGCACCTGTGTGTCTGTGCAAATGGTCACAGTGCTGCTGCACACCTTGGACCGCAGCTTCCTGACTGTGTGACTGAGGCACTGAGCTGAATGGCAACTCATTCCTTCGGCCATTCCATCCTCTTACCCACAGGTCATGCTGATGACATCTTCTATTCCATCTCCTCGGGGGACCCTCATGGCTATTTCTCCATCGACTCGGCCTCGGGGCAGCTCCGCACCAGCCTGCCTCTGGATCACGAGTCCCAGTCTGTTCTCATCCTGGATGTCCAGGCCCGGAGTGGTTCACCCCCTGCCTACAGCAACACACGTGTGAAGATCTCCGTGTCAGATGTGAATGATAACGTGCCGGCATTCCCAACTCCCTCTGACTCCATCTTGCTAGCGGAGGCCACAGAACCTGGGACTACAGTCTACACTGTGCAGGCCGAGGACCGTGACAGCGGTGCCAATGGACAGGTGACCTTTGAGCTGCTGTCGGGGGGTGAGGGCACCTTTGTTGTGGAGCGTGGCTCAGGGGCAGTGCGGCTCCTCGGGACCCTGCAGTACGAGGCCGTCTCAGCCTACAGCCTGGCCATCGTGGCCCGGGACGGTGGCATTCCGCAGCTCAGCTCCACCTTCACGCTGCTGGTGCATGTACAAGCCGAGGATGACAACGGGCCCATCTTTGACACTCTCACCTACCGTGTGGAGGTGCAGGAGGGTGTTCCCATCTCCACCCGCTTCCTTCAGGTGAGGGCCCTGGCACACGATGTGGAATCCCCGGCCCTTACCTACCACCTGCGTGCAGATGGGGACGCTGCCAGCTTTGGCATCATGCCTGAAAGTGGCTGGCTGTACGTCAAGAGTGCCCTGGACCGGGAGACACGGGACTTATATGTGCTGACAGTGCTGGCCTCCGTGGGAGGCACTGGGACTGCGGCGGACACGCGGAAAACCGGCACCAGCACCGTGCGGATCAGCATCACTGATGAGAATGACAACAGCCCCAGGCTGAGCGAGGAGCGGTACTTCTTCACCGTGTCCGAGAATCAGGCTCCTGGCAGCAGCGTGGGAAGGGTGATGGCGAGTGACCGAGACGCCGGGCAGAACAGCCGGCTCACCTACCGCCTGCTCCAGCACGATCCCAACTTTCTTATCCACACACAGACAGGTGAGAGACTCCTGGCTTCACAGGTGGGGCCAGCTGGTGAGAAAGCCCAGGTTAGGGCAGCAGTGATGGTGGCCAGGCCAATGCAGCAGCAGAATATTCCCCTTACTGCCCCCGCGGTGCTGGGCTCCAGCAACACACCTGAATAACACAGCTGAGCACAGGCTCTGCTCCAGTGCAGCTTGTGGGCTGAGCTAGCTGTACCCCACTTACCAGTGTTCTCACTTCTTGTGCCTGCCCCATTCCTGGAAGTATTCAAGGCCATGCTAGATAGGGCTTGGAGCAACCTGGGATAGTGGAAGGTGTCCTTGCCCATGGCAGCAGGGTGGAACAAGATGGCTTGAAGGTCTCTTCCAACCCAAACCCTTCTGGGATTCTCCCTCACAGGAGAGGTCAGCACCAAGCACAGCTTGGATCGGGAGCAGCAGTCCAGCTTCCAGCTCCTGGTGATTGTGCAGGATGGGGGAGCACCGCCCCGCAGTGCCACCGGAACCATCTATGTCACTGTGCTGGATGAGAATGACAATGCTCCTGCTTTCCTCCACGTGGCCAGTGGTCAGGAGCTAACTGTGCAGGTAGGAGGGCGGGCTGGAGCACCAATGAGGCAGGGGCCTGGTGGCCTCTGGATGTGGGGGCAGGTGGTACTGCTGGGGAAAAGAGGGTAAGTAGGGAGATCCAGGAGAATTTCAGGGTGGGAGATGAGCAGGCATGAGTTGGATCTGTGCAGCAGCCAGGACAGTTTGGTAAATTTCAGATGTGGCAGGTGGGGCATGTCCTTGGGCAATGCAGATATCCTGGTGCACAGAGCAGGCAGAGCCTCTGGAGGGCTCTGGCACAATCAGGACTGGCCAGCGGGCAGAAGCTCTTGGCTCCCACATGCCTGGAGGGAGGGACAGCAAAAGGAGCCCTGAACCTGACACAGGTTCAGAGAAGAGCCATGGTAAACGGTGGTGAACAGGGAGACACAGGAGGCTATCACCCTCTAGGTCTGGGGATTTTGGGTACAGCCACTTGTCTTTCTGGGAGGTCAAGAAAGCATTGTCCAGCTGGGTTTGGCATGCACAAGAGCTTTCTGTGAATCTCTTGTGTCTGCCTGCCAAACTTTCCCTCTGCACTCTGGAGGCAGCAGTCGCCAGGCACTGCATGTGCTACAGACCCAACTACTTGGGTACTGCTCAGGAGAACTGGGTGAGGACCTGTCTGTCCCCCAGGCACCTGCCTCTGCTCTGCTGTGTCTCTAAGAGTGTAACAAGTGGTGAGGGCTCGTGGGAGCCAGCTGAGGGGCACTGGCAGCAGCAGAATAGGATGGGCAGCCAGGGCTCTGGCCTCATCTGCTCGGCACGGAGCAGGGACAGCCTGCAGCTGGATGGCCATGCCCACTCTGCACGTCCATTGCTGCACATCAGGCTGTGTGCTCAAAGCTCCTTGCTCTGAGCTGGTTCAGAAACACCACAATGACGGCAGCTGCCCTCTTGTCACACATCCTGCCTGAGCCACACACCCCAGAGAGCTCAGAGCAGACAGGACTGTGTTGGTAGCCACATGGGTGACACAAGATCAGGGGTCACTGTAGCTCCAGCCAGGCCTTCCCTGTTCATTGCTGCTTCCCTTTCCATTCTAGGGTGAAGTCATCCTTTGCCCAGCCATCTTCTTGCATGCTCTGTTCTGCTGTCAAAGCTGCTGGCAGGGCTTGGCCTGGGTGAGCACAGCTCCCAAAGCCTGGAGGAGGCAAAGGGGGCACAGTTAGTCTTGCCCTCTCTCTGAGCAAGGCTCTGGGACCAGCTCAGGCCAGGGGGCAGCCAGCCGTGGCATGGCTGAGGGAGCACTGGATATGCTCTGCAGTGTGGCATTGCTTGCACCTGGCATCTGTTGTGAGCCCTGCTCCTGTGAGGGGACACCTGTGACAAACACTGCATGGCAGGATCTGCAGCTGATCCCGGTGTTTGAGGGCATGAAGTGCAGCAAGTGCCCTGCTGAAGCTTGGGTGGGCTCTGCTCTTACAAAGAGACCATGAAAGCAAATGTGTCCAGGGGCAGGACAAGGCTGAGGTGGGTTCAGAGTTCTGAGGACAGGTAAATGCTGCAGCAGCTCTGAGCAAACACCTGTTTGGGCACTTCTGTTTGGGCACTTCGGTTTGGGCACTTTGGTTTGCAGGTACTGGAAACAGAAATACAGAAGGATGAAATGCCATAACAACCCACTGTTAGCCGTGTTTTGGGTGTAGAAGACAGACTTGGAGGAAGAAGTGAAAACTAGATGATAACACAAAGCTCTATTTCTTGCAGACAGGCTCAGTGCAGCATTCATGTCGGTGTTCATCAGGCAAAGCAGAGGAGGGTTCTGTGTCGGCACCTTCCAGCATCAGCTGTGGGGTGCTAAGATGAAACACACTGGTGATACGCTGGCAGTACAGGGGTGTTTGCAAAGGGTCTGCAGTAATGCATCCTCCCAGGGAATGATTATGAGGAGAGGGGAGAGAGAGCAAAGGGAAGGAAGAGGAGGGTGCCTGTTTTCACAGAGGAAGTGCCCCTGGTGCTGGTGTTTTGCTGTATCCCTCAAAGAAAGGATCATGTTCCACTGTTGAGTCAGGGAAGGTGATGGGACGTGAAATCACTGCTGCTAAGCAAGTTGGTGGAAAGCAATATGGATGGCACTTAGTGGTGTGCTCTGAACTGGCTGCTTCAGTTTGGGGAGAAGCCTGGAGCTTTGTGAATGTGCCACACCAGGCTCAGTACAGGCAAAACCCAAATCAAATGCTGAGTTTAATTAGAAAAGAAACAGAGAATGAAAGAAAGTATCATCACACAGAGCTTAAATTCTGCCCACTCTCTGCCTGGTTGCATTCCCTAAGTGAGCAGAAGTGTTAGAAACTGTTTAGAAAAGGATGTTAACAGGATAATGGCAGATAATGGTTCCAAGCAGAAATAAAACATTCTTTGGCATGGACAAAGCTGCAGGAGTATCACAAAGGTGAATATCGCAAAGGTATGCACAGAGTTGTAGGGAAATGAGAAGTTGCGTTTTTCATAACACAAGACCGGGCAGCTCCGTAAGAACTGACCAGGCAGCAGGTTTAAAATAAACACAGGCAGCACTTCTTCATGCAGAGTGTCATTAAATTGTGAAATTATTGCCCAGAGTTGCATGGGTTCAAAACTAGATGAATTCATGGAAAGAAAAAAATTCATCAAAGGCTGATGAACACAAATATGATCTGTGGCTCAGGAAGTGTCTGAGCCACAGTGGGCTGGGAGCCGGGGAAGTTCACAGGAGGATTGTTCCATTTGTACCATGTTTCTCCCATTTCTGTATATCCACTGCCAGCCCCAGCCAGAGCTGTGCTTGTGGCCAGAACGGCTCTGTAAGCTTGGGACCAGGCTGGTGTTTGCAGCAGCCTTCGGGGAGGGCTGGCAGACCCAGATATGCCCACGTGGCCACTGTCTTACCAGTTTGCATAGGCTAACCCGCTGCTATTGCTGTTTATTCCTGTTTGTGTGGCTGGGCTGGCGTTTGTACGTGGGGCTGTGTGGGTGTTGCTCATGCAACTCCTCTGACATGTCCGCTTTTCTCAAAGGCGTCTGATTCCTCATGGAAGGGGAGAGTGTCCCTGCCTGCTGAGCAGGAGCTGCTCAAGTCTGTGTTGAGGGCAGTGGGGGCAGATGCTGCCCTGGCCTGTGGCGGGAAGAGATTGGAAGGGGCCTCTGAAGCGTGGCCCCACGTAGAGGTGTCCACGCAGACCCTCCTTTCATCAAGGGCCAGGCTATATTTAGGTCTGTGCCTCCATCACTGCTGTGAAAGGCTGTTCCAGATTCCTTGATCTGGTACTAGAAAACATCTCTTCATTTCCAGCCTAAACTAATTTCTGACCATTTTATACTCATTTGTTCTTGTGCCAATATTGTGTTTTTGCTTAAAAAGCTGTCCTCTCTCCCTGGAATTTCCCTCCCTCTCCCAGTGTTTACAGAGCACAGTCCCAGCACTGCCTAGCCTGGCTGAATCATTCCAGCTCCTCTGGTCTCCCCTCTCAGGGCTTCAGCACAGTGCCAGCAGCTTGGGCAACAGTTCAGGCTCTCACCTCCACCCAGAAACCTGCATCTTCTTCTCCAGAGTCCTGCTTGGATTCCACTTGTCCCTTTCCTAAATGCATTAAGTGGCAGAGATCACTGCACAGCTGGATCTGGGAGGATGGTCTCTGTCATAGGATGTTCTGATGGGATGGGGATGTGAGGTCTATCCTCTTGAGGTGGGAATTTGGCATCTGCTGGGGTGGAAGGGACAGCAGAACCTGTGCCAAGTGGGAATCCTGTTCTGCCAAAGAGTATGTGCTGGAGGGGGCAGGTCTGCAGCAGGGAGGGGATGTTTGCTGAGGATGATTCCAAAACCTGACAGGTGCTGAGGGACAGTGATGGGGTGCATGCAGTTCCATAGCTGTCCAGAAAAGGTGTGCAATGCTGAAATGTGTGGTTTCTGTGGAAAAGGAGGTAGCTCCCCGCAGAACATGGGATTATCTGAGCACATGTGATTGATGTCTCAATGGTCTTGTGCTGCACTGGCATAAAATGGGGGTCTAAAGTACCTACAGACAGGCAGTGCTACCCAAGAACAAAGGAGAAAAGGGAAAAGCCCCAAGCTGAGGTACCTGAGCGCCAGAAGATCTGCCAGCTGCACTTCCAGAGATGGGTAACCTCCCTGGCTAGCTGTGGGAACTGAGAAGATCCCTGTCTGTGGCCAAGGAGGTTGGTACTGGGCTGTCAGGGCTCACACATTGGCATTTGCAGCTGAAGAGGTCTGTTGGGGCAGGGAGAATCAGGACTGTTGTGGAGCCCTACTCTCACCTGTGGAGGCTCTGGGTGTAACACGGGTGAAGCCATCCCCTCCCATAGCCCTCCAGTGTGCCCCCACCCACACCGTCGAGTGTGTTGTTAAATGGGACAGAAGGGGAGGAGGGCTGGTGAGGCAGAGCCTCCCCATGCCAATTGCTGTGGGCTCCTCCATGTTCCCAGCCTCAGGCACAGCTTATGGGTCCTGGAGGGGGTCTGTGCTGTGGGTAAGGTGTAGGACCGGTGCAAGATGGTGCAGACCTCATGCCATGTGGGGGGTGCTCTGAGAGGTTCCCTGTGCCACTCAACTGCTCCCTGGGCCATGCTGCAGGTGCTGGAAGAGAAGCCATCAGGACTCCTGGTCGCTTCCCTGCAGGCCAAGGACCCTGACGAGGGGGAGAATGGGACCATCATCTACTCACTGATAGGTACGAGCTCCAGAGCTGGCACATCCGTGCTGCTCTGCCTTGTGCCCTCACCCGGGCAGATGGGTGCCCACTGCCCGGGATCCCCACTCCACGGTCCCCCTCTTTCGCACCCTCCCCTGCGCTCCCTCCGCTATGCTTCTCCCAGCCGTGTTTCCCTCTCTCTGCAGGAGCCTGGGCAGAGCGTTTCACTCTGCACGTGGCTACTGGGGAGCTGCGGACAGCCACAGTCCTGCGCCGCGCTGACCGTGCCGAGTACATCTTCACCGTGACAGCCAGCGACCGGGGCGCCGCGCCTCGCAGCACCTCAGCCATCGTCCGTGTCCAGGTACCCGAGCTCCTCCTGCCCCTGCACGCCAGCTCCTCTTGTCCCTGTACCATCTACCCCTCACTTGCCTTTTGGAAGACCCCATCCAGCTACTTGGCAGCCTTTCTCCCCACCTCCTCATCCTCTGCCACCTTCATCCCTGGGCACCCTCTGCTCCCGCTCAGCTGTTGATCCGTGTGGAGAACCTGGGACAGGAAGGGATGCCTCTGCACATGTTCTCATTTCCAAAGAACTGCCAACTGCAGCTCTGCCTTCTCCAGGCTTTAGACAGCTGACCCTGTCCTAGATACCCTGGTGCACTAAAGAAGTCTGAGGTTCCCTGCACAGAGACTTCCACTCTTCCCAGCATCTACTGAAACCAATGTTCTGTCCTATAGGGTGTCCCTCACGTCTGTGTCACTTTGGTACTCCCTGCCTGGTACTGCCCAGACAGCTACATCCTTTCTTTGCTGCTAGTAATGAACTTCCTTTCACAGCCAAGACTCTGGTTCTCCCCTTCAAGGCAAACTCCCACCAAACAGTGTTTCACATCTTCTCATCCATGTCCTTGCAGTTGCCAAGGACATTTGATTGTCCTTGCTGTGGCATCTCCATCAGCCCTGCCCATTGCTCCCTTGAGCCAGCTGGTCTCTCAGTCCTTTTTGTGACACAGCTGTCCCAACTCTGTGCCTTTCCCCACTAGTACCAGTTAGTTGAGAGGTGTTAATACTGGAATGTGGACACTGCCCTGTCACTGACCAGTGGCTGTTAGCACTGCTCCCAGTGCAATTGTGGTCCCCTATTATTAGACCTTTTCCCAAAACCTCAGAGAGCAGGATTAGATGGGATTCTGGGAAGACGTTCTTCCCTGTGAAGGTGATGAGACTCTGGCACAGGTTGCCCAGAGAAGCTGTGGCTGCCCCATCCCTGGAAGCTCCAGAGCTGAGTTCTGGACCTGAGAGCTCCAGAGCTGAGTTCTGGACCTGAGCCCAGGTGGGTGTGATACCATGTTCCCTTGAGAAGTGGAGCCTGGAGCCTGTCACATCTGCCTTCAGCCACCAATAACATGTTTTATACCATTTCCTTTTTACACTGTGTCCATAACTGTTCTTGTCGTCAGAGCAGTTCTGCAGCCTCCAGAGCACTGAGGCCAGGCTGGCCATCCCCCTCCTGCTGGTTTGCATCCCTGTAATAAATATTTGCTTGACAGTCACTGGGTTTGGTCCCTTCTGGGCTGACAGGTTTGTTGTTACTCCATTTTCCTCAGCTTCTTGATAAGAATGTGCTTCTTCAGCGGGTTTTCCCTTCAGATCATACTATGGTGGCCTTTACAGCATCCTTGCTCCCATCTGCGAGTGCACCTCATCCCCAAATCAACTCCACTGTGTTTAATAAAACTAGTGATAGTATTTATTTATCTTGGGGTCCTTCAGGGTTCTCTTTCTGTGCCTCCCATCAGGATGAGTGTGACCTCTCTTTTTACTCACTCTTGCTTATGTTTGCAGAATTGTTTCTGCTGCCGTCTGTTGGCTTTGCAGTTTTGGACCCGGTCACAGAGCCAAGGAGTGGCTGAGGGAAGGCACCTGTGAAGGTCACCTTCTCCAGCCCCCTGCTCAAATGGGGGTTGTCTGGGTGACTTTTGGCTGTCTCCAAGGCTAGAGACTCCACCACCTGTGGAAAACTTGTGCCAGGGCACAGGCGCCCTCACAGGAAAAGTGTATTCTGAGGACCAGAGGGACCCTCCTGTGTTCCAGCCTGTGCCCTGGCACACAGTCCCCCTGTGCGTGCCCCTCACTCCTTCTTCTCTTCCCAGGTGTTGCCATCCTCCCGTGTGCTGCCACGGCCTGATGCCACCGTGTTGACCCTGCATCCTCTCGAGGGGGTCAAGCCAGGGTCTGTGATTGGTTCAGTGGCTCCCCTGGATGCCCCTGCACGAGGACAACTGATCTACACGGTGGTAGGAGGTGGTGGGGATGGCACCTTTGTGGTTGATAGTATGACAGGGGAGATTTATGCTGCCCGTGAGCTGGACTATGAAACTGGAGCACGGCACGTGCTCCAGGTGAGTGCTGAGGGCACGCAGCACGGCTATCCCTCCAGCAGGTTGGTGCTGGTCCAGATCCACGTGCAGGACTGCAATGACCAGGCACCCACCTTCCCCGAAGACCCCATTACCATTGTGGTGCCTGAGAATGCCCAGGCTGGCTCCTCCATCTTCACTTTCCAGGCGCTGGATGGGGATGGAGTGGGCCCCAACAGTCAGGTGCGCTATGCTCTGCTGCACCTGGAGCCACCCGGAGCCCCCTTCCAGCTCGACAGTCGCTCGGGGCAGCTGACCCTGCGCCAGCGCCTCGACCGGGAGGCCGCTGCCTCTTTCCTGCTGGTGGTGGAGGCCACAGACCAGGCCCGCAACGTCAGCCAGCGCCGCTCAGCTGCCGTCACGGCCCGTGTGTTTGTGACCGATGAGAACGACAACGTGCCCGTCTTCCTCTCCCCGGCCACCGTCAGCGTCATGGAGGACCAGCCCACAGGCTTTGTGGCACTGCACGTGGTGGCCCAGGACAGCGATCTGGGGGAGAACGGACGTGTGAGCTACTCCTTGCGAGCAGGCAACGGTGATGGCCGCTTCCACCTCAACCCCAGCACTGGTGAGGGCTGGGAGGGTGCAGGGGTGGTGGCAGGGACACTGGGAACTCAGAGGCTGAGGAGGATGCAGGGGTACAGAAGGATGTTGCACAGTGTGGGCGGTGGTGTAGGCTGGGGAGCCTGGAGGAGTGAGACCGGGGGTGCAGGGAGTCCCAAGCACAGCATCTGCTTGGCTGCTGTCTCCTGGGTCCCTTCTGTCCTGGCACGGCCCAATACCCACAGCCACACAGTAGTCCCAAGGCATAAGCCCCAGTTCCACTGGTGCCAGCTCGCCCCTCTCCCGTGTCCACAGGTGCACTCTCCATCGTGCGGGCCCTGAACCGGGAGGAGGTGGCACAGCACAACCTGACGGTGGTAGCCACGGACCACGGCTTCCCGCGCCTCTCTGCCACACAGCTGCTGTCCGTGCTGGTGCTGGACGTCAATGATGAGGCTCCTGCCTTTGAGAAACCCGAGTATGAAGCCCACATCATGGAGAACCTGCCGGCCGGCAGTTCAGTGCTGCAGGTGCTGGCCACGGACCGGGATCTGGGTGAGGATGCAGGCAAGGGTGAGCTGCCCAGTTCGGTCTGATCTACACGGTGGTAGGAGGTGGTGGGTCTGGAGATGCAGCCCCAGGTCTGGGCACACCCTGCTCCCTTCTGCCAGTCTGGAGAGCTTGGCTGACCAGAGGGAAGCATCAGCACCTGGCCTGGAGGTGGGAGATGGGCTGAATCCTGGGACAGGGTGGGAATGGAACAAGGACCGTGGTTCTCTCTGGTCCCCTGGCCTGTGGCCTTTGTTCTGTGGGTTTCTCCTTGGCCCATCTGACCTCCCACCAGCTGGGTTAGGCTAGGACCCCCACACATACCTCTGCCACCAGGGAGCAAGCCCACCCTATCACCCACCCTGTGAGCCCCGGATGAGAGCTGGGAGCAGGGAGGTGCAGGACTGGGAGCCAGATGAGGTGCTAGGGCTGCTGCTAGGCTGCCTTCAGACCACCTTTGTCCCCACAGGTGCCAATGGGCAGGTGTCTTATGGGGGTCTCTCTGGGGGACCGTTCTCCATCGACCCACAGACGGGGCTCATTGTCACCACACGTCCCCTGGACCGGGAAGAGCAGGAACAGCATGTGCTGACAGGTAGGCAAGGGGAGGCAGCACGCAGTGGGTCGGTGGGGGTAGACAGGGACTTCCTGCTGCTGGGGTGGGGAGTGTTGCAGAGGGGGCAGGCCAGGGGGAGAGAGGAGGGGCTTTGGGGCACAGCAGGGATGTGGGGTGGTTTGGGGCTGCAGGAATGCTGATGCTCTCATGCCTGACTGCCCCTGTGGGTGCCTGAGTGCTGGCATACAACCGCTGTGGCTGTAGCTCCCAGTCAAGGCAGCCTCTGGTGCCCTCACTGTGTCCTGCAGTCTACGCGCGGGACGCCGGCCTGCCGCCCAGCCTCACCAAGGCCACGGTGTGGATCATAGTGGGGGATGAGAATGACCACGCACCCCACCTGGAGAGCGAGTCCTGCTCCGTGGAGGTTCCTGAGAACCAGAGTCGTGTGGCACTCTACACCCTGCGGGCCACTGATCCTGACGGTGGGGAGAATGGACGCTTGGAATACTGGGTGGCAGGTGAGAGGCACTGGGAGCAGGGGACTGGGCAAGGACTTTTCCCTGAGCTTCCCTGGATCTGGGGACATCAGCTGCAGCAGTCTCATTCCACGTCACTTTTCTCCTGCTCTAAACTGCATGGCATTGCTGCCATCCCTCAGCTCTCTACCCCCAGTAATGAGCACCACAAGATCTGGACAGGCTGCACTGCTCATTCCCCAGGCTTCTGTATAGTTTGCCAGGCTTAGACCAGTTCCACACCTCTCCTGGCTGCTCTGACCTGTTAATTCACAGGTTGCCAAGACAGATTTTTGCTGTATCCTGTCACAGACTGTCTGGCGACTCCCCATGGCAGCAGCATTGTCCTGTGAGTGGTTAGAGTCAGTTCTTCATATGGAGCTGGCCCAAGGAGGTTTGCTCTCACTGGGGCTCACTCTACCCACCCTGCCAGACCCCATGGTGGGGGGCTTCATGCTCTAGCCAGGGCTTTTCTCATTCCAGTTACAGGCATGCTGTGTTGTTACTCCACCTCTTCTGTTTTAGGTGGAGACCCTGGGCAGGATTTCAGCCTAGACCCCGTCTCCGGTGTCCTCTCCACTGCACATGCCCTCGACCGAGAGCAAATTGCTTCCTACAGCCTCATTGTAGTGGTGCAGGACCACGGCTCCCCGCCACGCAGTGCCACCATGTCGGTGACTGTGCAGGTGTTGGACCTCAATGACAATGCACCCAGTTTTGCTCAGGCCAGCTACGTGGTGGAGGTGCCGGAGGACTTGCCAGTCGGTGCCCTGGTGCTGCAGCTGGTGGCTGAAGACCCTGATGAGGGCACCAACGGGCAGGTCTCCTATTACCTGGGCAATGAGTCGCTGGGCATGTTCCAGGTGGAGCCACAGAGTGGGCGCATCCGGAGCGCCCAGGCACTGGACCGAGAGCGCCAGCCCACCTACAGCTTCCTGGCCAAGGCGGTGGACTCAGCACCATGGGAGCCCAAGAGCACGGCCGTGCGTGTCACTGTTGTGGTGCGAGACGTCAATGACCACGTTCCGGCCTTCCTGCACAGCCCACTCACCGTCAACCTGTCCCGCCACACGCCGCTCAAGCAGGTGGTGGCCACCATGAGAGCCGAGGACAGGGACGCGGGTGCCAACGCCTCCATCCTGTACCGCTTTGCCACCCCCAGCTCTGCCTTCGCCATCAACTCCTACACAGGGGACATCCAGCTGCTGCAGCCCCTCGGCTCGCTCAGCCAGCGCCAGCGGACGCTCTTCGTGCTGGCCATGGACCTGGGGCAACCGGCGCTCTCCTCCACAGGGGTGGTGGTGATCCATGTGCAGGAGGAGCCCTACCGGGGCCTGCGCTTTCCCCGCAGCACCAGTGATGTGGCCCTGGCCGAAAACGCTGCCCCAGGTACCCGCTGGCAGTGACCAGAAAATGCTGTGATGGAATGGGATAGGGCACAAGGGGAGGTGGGAGCAGCGCTGTGGGGTGCTCTGACCAGAGAGAATTGTGTAGCCTGGGGAAGTCCTGTTACGCTTTGGGCAGACCCAAGGAACTGCAGGGTCTGAGTAGTGCCCAGGCTGGTGTCCCTGTAGGGTGGTCTCAGTGTGTTCAGGTCACTGTAGGCAGCCACAGGTGTCCAAGTGCTCTTGGAAGGTCTCCAGTGTCACAGTGAGACCACTGAGGAGCCAGGGATAGGCACCATGACACCAGGCTCCCAGCCCAACATCAACCTTAGACCTTCAGTCCCCTGTCAGCAGTGTCCTCAGGCAGAGCAGTGCTCCTGTGGTACAGCACATGCTGCCCTGACCCTTTGCCACGTGCTCCAAGGCTCCGCTGTACTTTCATTCCCTTTTGCTCTCACAGGCACTGAGGTGGCGAGTGTCCAGGCCGTGCACACGGGGGGCTCCTCGGGGCACATCACCTACAGCATCATCAGTGGCAACGAGAGGAACACCTTCGTGATCCAGCCCAGCTCAGGTACAGCTCCAGGAACATTTGGGGAGCTCTGCTCATGTCTGCTCAGGTGCTTGAGGCCCCCAGGGCACAGGAACACCATCCACACTCTGTACCAGTTAGTTGAGAGAGGTGTTAGTACTGGAATGTGGACACTGCCCTGTCACTGACCAGCGGCTGTTGGCACTGCTCCCAGTGCAATTGTGGTCTCCCATTATTAGACCTTTTCCCAAAACCTCAGAGAGCAGGATTAGATGGGATTCTGGGAAGATGTTCTTCCCTGTGAAGGTGATGAGACTCTGGCACAGGTTGCCCAGAGAAGCTGTGGCTGCCCCATCCCTGGAAGTGTCCAAGGCCAGGTCAGACAGGGTTTGGAGCAACCTGGGATAATGGAAGGTGTCCCTATGTGCCTATAGGAATGTTGTCAATTAGTTTAGTACATCCTGCTGGCTGCCCTCCTCTTTCTCAGGTGGGACAGCAGCACCTTGTTGCCCCAGCAGCTCAGGTTAGTGGCTGTGGGTGTCTGTTCTCGAAGCACTTTGTAAGGCTCTGACTGGACTCAAAGCTAGCATGAGGTGCCTCTGGCATGGAGCTGGATGAGCTGATGTCATGGTAGGAACAGCTCTTTCTGCTCCACACCTTCGGGGGGGGTCTCCAGATGGGAGGGCTGTCACCTGCTGTAATGTCAGCAGGAACCGCCTGTGCCCAGCAGGGTGTGGCTGTTATCACTCAGGGCAGATCTTGAGAATGATGAGAAGCTGGCAGTGTGGGGAGGGCTTGGAGAACTCAGTGTGTCTATCCTGTCCACCTGAAAATGGGTGGATGGCTGGCTGGCTGGCTGGCTGGCTGGCTGGCTGGCTGGATGGATGGATGGCTGGCTGGCTGGCTGGCTGGCTGGCTGGCTGGCTGGCTGGCTGGACGGACGGACGGACGGACGGAGGGACGGATGGATGGATGGATGGATGGATGGATGGATGGATGGATGGATGGATGGATGGATGGATGGATGGATGGATGGATG